>CAUYLG010035909.1:45000-113533 GCA_963573385.1 Cacajao melanocephalus
CAGATCTAGGAAACCCCCCCCCAATGTCTGGAAATTAACTTGTACACTTACAAATAATGCATGCTTCAAAAAAAAATCCCAAAGAATTTTTAAAATATTTCGAATTGACTGATATGTAAAAATACAATAAATATATAAAAATATATGGGATGCAGCTAAAGCAGTGTGAGGAGGAAAATGGACACTTTTAAAGGCTTATGTTAGAAAAGAGAAAACGTGAGCTCAAGGACGGAACATTCCACCTCAAAAAGCTAAAAAAAGAAAAGCAAAGTAAACTCAAAGAAGACAGAAAGAGCAGAAATCAACAAAAGAGAAAACAAATGTTAGAAAAAGATTACACAGCTTCCCTCAATGTGCTCTATTGAAAATCAGCCCTCAACACAAGAGTTTGTGAAGAAACAAAGTGCAAAATAAAATCTTTTTAAAAAAGAAAAAGATTACAAGGCTAAATCTTAGTTCTTTAAATGCAACAAAATAAATAAAGTCATAACTAGTTAATAAGAAAAAATTCGTAATACAGCACAAATGACAAATATCATAAGTGAAACACTGGTTACTTCAGATATTTAAATAATCATAAGCTGATTTTGTGAACAATTTTATAGAAGTCAATTTGGCAACTTAATGAACTGAACAAATTTCCTGAGAAGTACGATTTCCTGAGAAGTGCCAAAATTTACACAAGATGAAAAGGAAAATACAAATAATCCTGTATCTATGAAAGAAATTGAATTTTCACCATTAACCTTCCCACCAAGGACACCAGCCCAGATGGTTTCACAAGTGAATTTTATCAAACGTTCAAAGACATAATAGCATTAGCTATTACAAGACCAGCCTGGCCAACGTAGTGAAACCCTGTCTCTACAAAAATTAGCCGGGCGTGGTGGCACACGCCTGTAATCCCAGCTACTCAGGAGGCTGAGGCAGGAGAATTGCTTGAACCCCAGAGGCAAAAGTTGCAGTGAGCGGAGATTGTGCCACTGCACTCCATCCCGGGTGACAGAGCGAGACTGTCTAGAGCAAAAAGAACAATAAGAAGGTTGTTCATGGCTGAAATAGGAACACACAGAGAATCCGGGGTGTGGGGCTGCCAGCACTCTCCCAGTAGAGTCCGCGGACCAGGTCACTTGTGAGCTGCTCTTTTCTGCTCCGTGAGGAGGTAACAGAGTGCGAAGGAGTGTATGCATTCAGAACTCTCACAGGAATTTGACAGGACTGTGGCATCAAAGTGTGTACCTGTGTTGCAATAATCCATGTCCTCTGTGTTTTACAAAAGCATTGGCCCAAGGCAGATTGGGGAAAAACTACAAAAAATTGCTCCTTCCCCACAGACTGTTCCAGGACAGCAGCTCTGGTGAGTGGCTTGGCGGTCGGTTCTGGGTGAAGCTGCACGCAATTAGCCACAGATGATACTTAGGGTTTCAAAACTCGCAGCTGATGCTTAAAACAGATGTTGACTTCAAAGTTGTCCCTAAGCTTATCTGATTCACACCCTCTCATTTCTAGTGTGTTTTCTGGGGGCAAAAGAAGGTTTTTGGTCAGTGTGCCAGGAGATCCAAAATCCAGGGCGTCCCTGGGTAGCCTGACCTGCTGGGACAACGAAAAGGTAGAGAAAGGACTCCAGGAATCGATGATGAGGAAGCAGGGCTCCCACAGCACACTGGATGTGATCTTGCTGCAGAACCAGGAAGCTCCTTGCAGCGATGAATGTGGTGGCGGTGCCTGGCAGGACTGCCGAGGGCACAGGAATTCATCTCGCTTGGCTCAGATCTTACAAGAGTGCTTGAAGCTTCGTTTTTCTGAGTCACCTCCCAGCTTCACTTAAACCTGGTTACTTACAGATGCAAACTGGAAATGAGGCACTGTTTCTTCTTTTGCAATTGCTACAGTGAGCAGGTGGGAGCCGCCAGCCAGAGTCCTGTGGTCACACACCCACTGGTGGTCAGGTAAATTTTCTGTTTCCCAGAAAGTTTTCTTTTACAAAATTAACAGACTGTGGCCTGCTTCCATCGCTCTGAGACACGCCAATTCCACTTTCCCCACCTTTGTGAGGATGATCAAAGACCCAGAGAACTGCAGTGTGAGATTTGATTCATAATCAGCCCATCTTGTGGCAAGTTGAGTCTGGCTCTGGAAAGTGTGTTTGCCAGGAAACAAGCTGTGTATTATTTCTGTGGTTTGGCTGGGGAAACTCTGAGCTGGATGGATTTGGGAATGGGGGAAACATAGCTCAGGCCATGAGAAGTCCGGATGAACAGGAAAACAGAGGTCCTGGGTATTGCACAGCTCACAGAGGCAATACCCCAGTGTCAACACTCAGCAGCCAGCAGGGGCATGTTCAGCGCTGGGGTCTGGCTGGAAACGGGACTCCACTCCCACAGCCCCCAATGCCAAGCCGTGCTGCCTGGCCCTGCCCTCAGAACCCCCATCCTCTCCAGCTCTGGGCTAAACACCCCCAGGATGGGAAGGGCTGGGCTGTCCAGGGTATGGAATGAGCAGAGGGGCACAGGCAACCTGCCTATGAAGGCCTGTGTTGGTGAGGACTCATGTGGGAACATGCCCCCGCCTGACACCAGGACTTGCCTGTGAACCTCCCTCATTCCCAGCAGCCCTTGCTGGGACTCCTGTTTGGGGCTCAGTCCCACTGTGGGGACATTTCAAGAGAGGCAGGTGAGTTCCTGCTGCTCCCAGGGGCCAGCCCAAGGGGACCTCATCTGTGACAAAGAGGATACCTCGTTTGTGACAGAGGAGGAGCTGTTGGGCACAGCCCAAGGCCTACAGAGAGCAAGATGGGGTTGTGTCGGAGTTGCCTTGAAACCAACATTTTGTATGTAAAGTTGCTGAGGTTTGTCAAGTTGCAGTGTGGAGTAAGCCAGAGTGGCAAACGGGAGGTCATTCTGTGGCTCCCGGGCATCTCATACTGCCTGGCGCCATCTGGAAACAACTGCCCTGAGTGTTCACCTGCAGTGGGAAGAGCTCGCCTCCCTGCCTCAAAGCAGCCGGCCCCTTTGTCCTCCATCTGGAGGTGGCACAGGCCTTCGGAGGAGAGGGCTATGGGACTGCAGGGAGTCATTGGGGAGGCCAAAGAGGTGCACTCATGCAGATGTGGGCCTCACTGAGCTGAGAAGGGGAAAGACCTCCCTGCAGATGAGAAGCTGAGAAGACCTCCCTGCAGATGACCATACAATGAGCAGGAAGGAAAGCAGATCGGAAGGCCTGGGCTGACCCCGCAGCTGGCTGAGGAGCAAATGCACATGTTTCAGAGGGATCTAGGGTTAGGCTGGTGGGTCTTATGCTCCCAGCAACAGCTCCATTCGCCTGCGTCTCTGTTCATTCTGCCTCCACCGAGATCACGTGCATCCCCTCAGGCCATCCTCACCTACCCTCTGTGCCCCCATTGCCCCACAGCACCCCCATGCTGTGTGCCCAAGTTCTGCACAGTTAGGTGGGGACACCCTTGCAGCACACAAGGTCAGCCTTCCCATCCCCACCACTGCTGCCTGCCCTGTGTCCCTGGCTCCTGCCAGCCTGGCGGGTTTGCAATTCCCCACAGGGACCCACACTGCCTGGAGAGAGCAGCCATGCTCGGACCTACCCAGGGCAGAGCTGGGCCAGGCTGGAAACAGGTCAGGGCTGACTCACTGGCCCAGAGTGGCCTATGGGTGCCAGGTACTCCTCTCTCTGCCTGCAACCCTCATCTTTGACATCCCTGCCCAGAGAATATCCCTCCATGTGCCAGGATGATAATGGCCCCCAAATATGTTCACACCCTAATCCCCGGAACCCATGGCTGTGACCTTACATGGCAAACAGGACTCTGCAGATGTGATGGAGCCCAGAATTACTCAGGAAAGGCAGCCAATGTAGTCACAAGGCTCCTCCTGAGACAGTCCAACCAGGGAAGAGCAGGAGGTGTCACGCTGACGGACGCAGAGACTGCAGTGATGAGCTTTGAAGATGGAGGAAGGAGACAAGAGCCGAGGAATGCAGGTGACCCCTAGAAGTGGAAAGAACAGCAAAGAAATGGATTCTCCCCTAGAGCCTCCATAAAGAACCAGCCCTGTCTACCCTTGACTTTAGCCCAGTTAGATTGATCTTAGACCTCTAGCATCCAGAACAGTAAAAGAGCAAAGCTGTGTTGTTTTAAGCCAGCAAGTCAGTGGTGACTTGTTATTCAGACATCACCCATCAGCACCCTGGGGAGGTGTGCCTGGTTCTCCCGACGAGCAGCCCTCTCTCCAGGACAGCCCTATGCCCATGTTGGGCCTGTGTCCGAAACACCCTAGCTGCACAGGCCTGGTGCCAGCTCCATGAGGCCGGGGTGTCCCTATGGGGTGGCCCCATCACTCACTCAGCCCTGCTGTTGCTGTGGACACTCATGATTTGGTTCCATTTCAGGGAAAAGCCCCTGAGGATTTGGGGAATGTTTTCCTCCCTCAGCCTTACTGTTCAGCGACCCCACTGGTGACCTGTCTAGGCTGAGCCCCTGAACATGCTGGCCCAGTGATAGCTGCCAACCACCTTGGCCAGCTGCTAGGTCCAGAGGCAAGAGTCTCCACCAAGGACAAAGCACCACAGTCCTTTCCTGGTATATTTCAAATAGGAACTGGAAATTAAGGGCCAGTCCCAGGATGTTAGTAAGAGGCAGACACCAGCCAGCACAGAGTGGGTCCCACTGCCCGGGCCCTTCCTGCAGCTTCGCTCACTGCTCTGCCCCAGCCCAGGCTCAGCAGGGACCGGCCTGGAGACCAGCCCCAGAGTGGGACCTCAGTGTGTGGGTGCCAGGGAACAGTGGGGGTCTGACAGGGCTCCTCAGACCTTCCCTTGGAGGAAGGCAGGAAGGTGGCCTTCTCGGGCGCCATGGGCAGGCAGGCACCCTTGGGCTTCCTTTCTCCCATCTGTGTAAGGAACAGCTCCAGGGCCATGAGGCACTCTCTGCTGATCCTGTCTCATGGCCCAAGGGACACTGTCAGCCCACCCACCCTGTGTGGCCTTGGTCATAGCTGCAGTGGGACACTGAGTGGGTCTGTGGCCATTATGGACTCACACGCAGCGGCCACCATATGCCGTGGGGTCCTCATCTCAGGTGCCCACATTCAGATAGGATTTGGGATAGACCATGAATTCCACAAGGACAGGGATTTTTAAAAGTTTGTGTTTACTGATGCAACACAAAATCCTCCAAACAGTATAAGCCTGACACAGACAGATGCTCAGAAAACAGTTTTTGAATGAACGAGTAAATGCTGAATTATTTGCTTGGTAGGATGAGGATGGGCACTTCCAACAACTGGAAACAGTGCTCCACGTTCCGAATCTTCTTCACCTAATGCGCTAATCTGGCACATTACTGGGCTGAGTGAGCTGTGGGTAGTCTGCACAGTAGTTGCTTGTAAAAAAGCTATGAAACAAACTGTGCAGGCCAAGAATAGATTGACATTGTTCACGATGGTGCTTACAGGCTGCACAAGATAAATTAGAAGCCTTTGCCTAAATAATAATTACAGAAATGCAAATTAACATGACAGTATTTCTCAATGATCAGATTGGTGGAGTCCAGCATCTACATGCACTCCTGACCAGGACATGGAGAGAGGTGTGCTGGGAAACAGTGGGGGCCTGACAGGGCTCCTTAGACCCTCCCTTGGAGGAAGGCAGGAAGCTGGGCCTCTTGGCAAAGTGCAAAGTCGTGTGGATTTGGGACAGCGATTTGACAGTATCTGAGAAAGTTAAAACTCTGCATCCCCCAGCCAGGCACAGTGGCTCACGCCTGTAATCCCAGCATTTTGGGAGGCTGAGGCGGGCAGATCACCTGAGGTCGAGAGTTCAAGACCAGCCTGACCAACACGGAGAAATTCCATCTCTACTAAAAATACAAAAATAGCTGAGTGTGGTGGTGTGTGCCTGTAATCCTAGTACTAAGGAGGCTGAGGCAGGAGAATTGCTTCAACCTGGGAGGCAGAGTTTGCAGTGAGCCAAGATCATGCCATCGCACTCCAGCCTGGGCAAAAACAGTGAAACTCCATCAAAAAAAACCAAAAAACAAAAAACAAGTCTGCATCCCCAACACACAGCAAGCCTTGCAGCAGTAAGTCTGTCACAGTGAAGGCTCAGAACAACCCCAATGTCCATCCAGGGACACTGGGACAGCTAATAAGAATGGCATCCTTGCTAGAAAGTGTATGGTTGCTGACTGGGAAAAATATCCATTACATGTGGTGACATGTTTGCAAGCCGCAAACCTCTACGTAGAGTATGTTATTGTTTGTGGGAAAAAATATGTGTGTGCTCACAGGTATGTACATGTTTGTGTGTGTGTGCAAATGAGCGCATGCAGGGACTTGGAATGTGTGTGCACAGTGCGTGTGTTTGTGTCTGTGCATGTGTGTGTGAGCATGTGTCTTTTGTAAGTACAGGAAGAAGTCAGGAGTCGTCACGGTAGTGATGATAGCAGTACTGTGTCCTACCTGGGCCAGGCATGGCACCTTGCAGATACTGTAGTCATGCATTTAAACCTCAAGTGGGTCACCATTGTTATCTCCATTTCACAGATCAGGAAACTGAGGCAAGTGACCTACCTAAGTTGAATTCTGAAGTCAGGCAAATTGTATGCAGAGTCCACGACCAACACCTTTCTGTTCTGCAGTCATGTTCAAAACAGGAAAAGCCAGGTGAGGTGTGCGGTTAAGCATTTTTAAGTGATGGGCACTATGGGTGCTGTTTACTTTGTGTGTGTGTGTGTATTTTTATCTTTAAGGCTATTACTTCAAAACATGAAGGAAATTGCATCTTTTCCTTAAGGGCAAGACTTGGTGCTGTGGGCATTCCTCTCTCCTGATGAGATGATGCACATGGGCTCAATGGAGAAACGCTGCCGGTGTAACAATGCAGTTGCGCAACCCAGCACATGACACATCAATTACAGCGCACCTGAGATCCTGATGAAATCCTGGGAGCCTGGAGCTGTCAAACATGGTTTTAAAAAATAAAGGGAATACACCCAGCCCACACCCTGACTTTACAACCTTTAATTAATTAGGGGGAAGAAAGAGAGATCTGTCTGGTTTCATGACTTCAACTTTCCACCTGGAATAGGAAGCTCCAAGAATTCCATTTAGCTGCTCTTCCCACCCTCTTTCCTCTCTCTCTCTCTCTCTCTCTTTCTCGTCACAAATGAACTCACGAGAGGGCACAGACCGACGTTCTGCCTTCCTCCTGCTCCTGCACCAGCAAATAGTGTCAGAAGTCAGACCCACACCATCTTCCTGTCCAGCTATTTAGTCTCAAATTGTGCATTTATTTCATTAATAGAGCAGTCTAAGATGTTTGTCTCATGTGCTGAACAAAGGGGCATCTTTTTCTCTTGGGAGACTGGCTGGTTTGTCGGTGGAAAGGCAGGACTGAGGGGACGTCGGTGTTTAACGTAAGCCCCCTGCACTTTCACATCCTGGGACCCAGAACCTTTCTTGTCTATAGTTAGGTTTTTGAAAAGTGCTATCTGATTAAAATTTAAGGCCAGACGCAATGGCTCACGAATGTAATCCTAGCACTTTAGGAAGCTGAGGTGGGCAGATCACCTGGGTCCGGAGTTCAAGACCAGCCTGACCAACATGGACACACCTTGTCTCTACTGAAAATACAAAATTAGCTGGGCGTGGTGGCACATGTCTGTAATCCCAGCAGGAGGCTGATCTCGGGAGGCTGAGGCAAAGAATCGCTTGAACCTGGGAGGTGGAGGTTGTGGTGAGCCGATATCATTCCATTACACTCCAGCCTGGGCAACAAGAGCGAAACTCCAACTCAAAAAAATAAAAAAATTTAAACACACTTTCATTCACTGACTCAACAACTCTTATCAGTCATGGTCAATAGCTGTATCATGACAATCACTTGGGGAGTTTAAAAAATACCCACACTTGGATCCTACACCTAGGACTGGTTGAAGTGGCCTGGGTGGAGCTTTGGCAGGGGGATTTTCAGGTGATCGTAATATGTACTCAGGGTTGAGGCCTTCTGCACAAGGAGTTCTTTGAACAAACCTCCTGTCCCTTCAAAACTGCCTCTGACAGGCTGTTTCCTCCATCTCTGCACCAGGAGTATTAGCTAATGACTAAAGGGGCACAACAGTGCAAACAGCTGTTATGTACAGGATATTTATTAATGCCAGACACATCCACATAGCAACTCATTTAATCCCTATTCTGGTCCGTGAGGCCTAGAGTCTCCTTCCTCTCCTCTTTGGCTTATAGAACGTAACCTTCTGGACATTTCAGCCTCAATCCTTGAGGCTTTGAGCTCTACATTCTCCCGATTAGAGGCTGGCCATTGTGCTGCAAGGAAGCCAAGCCAGACCCATGGACAAGCCAAGGCCATCTGGAGGAGGCCCTGGAGGATGGAGGCCAGCCTGGATGTCCCAGCCAGCTTGAGCTCCTAGTTGAATGCAGCATAGGAGCAGCCACAGCCCACACCAGAAGAGCTGCCCAGCTGAGCCCTGCCCAAATTCCCATCCATAGAATTACGAGAAAGAAAAAGCTGTGGGCTGGGGGTGGTGGCTCACACCTGTAATCTCAACACTTTGGAAGGCCAAGATTGGTGAGTCACCTGAGGTCAGAAGTTCAAGACCAGCCTGGCCGATATGGCAAAAACTCATCTCTACCAAAATACAAAAATTAGCTGGGCATGGTGGCATGTGCCTATAGTCTCAGCTACTTGGGAGGCTGAGGCAGGAGAATCGCTTGAACCCAGAGGGTGGAGGATGCAGCAAGCCAAGATTGCACCACTGCACCCCAGCTGAGTGAGACTCCATCTAAAAAAAAGAAAAAAGAAAGAAAAAGTTATATTGCTTGATGCATCATATTTAGGGATGTTGGGTTACACAGCAATAACTGGAATGCCACGAGGTTCCTCTGTGCCTACAGGGGCTCTGCTGACCCTGGGCACCCAGAGAAACAGACACACATATCCATAACAGAGTGTTTCCAGTGGCTTCCACCCTGATGATAACAGCACATTCACATTACCAATGAGGTGCTCCTGGCGATGCCCCAGAGAGCTCAGGATGAGGGCATAAAGATGGCAGTTGAGGGACAACTTCCAAAGGGGTGGGCTGATTGTCTTCAAGACTAAATTACAGAAAACAAATCCTACCTCTTAATAAGACATTGAAGCTCAAAACCAATTCTGCTCAACTCAAACGGGTAGAAAGAAAAATCCAGAGATATTTAGATAATCTAGAATTTTAGAGATACCATTTCAAAAGTTCCTCAATAAAAAGCAAACCCCAAAATGCGATTCACAACGCTGCTTTAAAAATACAATCACCTGCTCTCTTCAACGCTGCACACAGCAGCCTTGGTTATACGCAAGCCCCTGTGCCTGACGAGCGGCTGGTCCCCTGGTCTCAGCAGTCCTCACGCTTGCCAAAGCCCGCAGCTTCCTGGCTTTTCTGCCAGACATCCTAGATGCCCTGGAAGCCGCTTTGCTTATTACATTCACCATGCAAGTGCTGAAGGTGCAGGTCACAGATGCCGGCAAAAGCCTTCTACCAAGAACAAAGTGGCGGCCCAGAGATGAGGCCCATCAGGCCCCTCTTAGAGCAAACACAGGTTTGAACTTCTCCATCAACTGAAGAAATGGCCACATGCCCAGCCATGTATTTTTAGTAGAGACGGGGTTTCTCCATGATGGTCAGGTTGGTCTCGAACTCTCAACCTCAGGTGATCCGCCTGCCTTGGCCTCCCAAAGTGCTGGGATTACAGGCATGAGCCACTGCACCCGGCCTGCTTTTTCAATGTAACAGCACATAGTAAACATTTTCCTATGATAACGAAATGGACACTCCCACAACAGAATCCTCAATTGCTGCATAGAGTGCATGGACTTTCATGCATTTATCCCATCTTTCCAATCGGTGAAGGCTTCCCCTGACTCCCAGATTAACATTCTCTATGTACATCCTGCTTTACACCAAATTCCTAGAATTTGAATTGCTTTGTCAAAACGTAGATACTTTCTAGTAATGTATAACGTTTGACATACAGCATAATCGACACATAACCCTTCCCGCACAGGACCAGGGGCTGCTACCTGGGATCCTGACACACCATCGTCATCCTCATTCATTTCTTTTTATGGATCTCAGCATGATTGTATCTTCTGAGACAGGTTCTTTTCCCATGCCTCTCTCCATTGCTGGGCACTTTCTTTCCAGAATCACGCCCCAGTCCCTGCACAGGTGGTGAGCTGGGGTATGATGCTCTCTGGACCACAGCAAACAGCCCAAGGCTCAGCCTGCTCTGCCCCTGCCAAGACGGTCATTCTTTTAAGAGTTAAAAGACCACCAAAGTTTCATTGGTCCGTTCCATTTAATTTTTGAAGCATCATGTCTTCCCCCTACCCCTTTTTTTCCCTTTTGAGACAAGGTCTTGCTCTGTCACCCAGGCTGGAACGCAACAGTGCCATCATAACTCACTGAAGTCTCAACCTCCTGGGTTGAAGTCCTCCTGCCTCAACTTCCCAAGTAGTTAGGACAGTAGGCATGAGCCACGGTGTATGTGCTTTTTATTCCTTTTAAAAATTTCATTTTCTCTAAAGATGATGCATTTAAGAACTGGACTTATTGATGGCATCTCTTAAAATTATTTTGCAATATTTAAAAAACTTTGATTCACTGATGTGCTTTTGGCCTGAAGAAGGGGCTATGAGATTCATCTTGCTGGGTCAGAAACACACAAGGCAGCTCCCCACTGCCTTCCTTAGTGTCGCCCGCTGGAAGCAGGGGTGTCCAGACCACACTGCAGCTTCCTTAGGAACCTGGGGTTTTCTTGGCAATAACTAGTGACGTCTGCCTTTAAAAATAATGTGCATGGGCGTGGGTTGAGGGGCAGGGGCGGGGGCTTCACTCCCAAATCAGCCCTTGAGAAAAGTAATGAACATAATTCCCCCCACCTCACTGTCCCTTTTACAAACAGGTCACATTAAGCTAATTTACCGGCTAACACAAGACCTTCTGATGGCCAGGCAGTTTCCCATGGGATTGAAAAGGCAGGCACTGTCAACACTTTGTCTAGGCCCCTCAGTGCCCCAGCGACATCTGCCCAGACCTCGCAGGTACTTCAGCTTTGTCCTTTTTGATGACTGGAAAGAGTTGGTGGTTCCTAGATCCCAAAGTGGCTGTAACCCTCTGAGACACTGACTGGCTGTGGAAGCCCTCCCAGCACCTGGGCAGCTCTCTTCCTCCTTTCTGTCCTCAGATATGTCACCATCCCCAACCCAGGAGAAATCACTCTACTCCACATTGTGTGTATGTGTGTGTGTGTGTGTGTGCACGCACATGCACGCACTCACATGCACATCTGTGCCTGTTGGGAAGTAGGAACCAGGATTTGTTTCCATTCTTTTGAGACAGCATGGGAAGGTTAAAATACAGCAAATGCTGACTGGAGAAAGTTTCTATGCCCTAGAATACCACATCCTATTGGTGGCCAGTCTAGTTTGCTGGAGCAAATTGTTTTAAAGAGCTATTTGGAGTCGAGGCACACCTGCGAAATTAAACACACAGCAGATGAGAAAGGCTTTCTTGATCTGCAGGACTTGATTTTGCTGAGTTTAATGCCATTCATTTCACTTTCTGTTTCCCTTGCTTGAACGCACAGAACTTTGCTGGGAGCCAGGCGAGGTCTCTGGATGGGATGGGTAGCCCCCAGGCCAGCCCGGGCTTGCTCTGGTCTAGACTTTCTACCTCCCAGAGTCTAGGGACCACTCTGCGCACTACCCTCCATCTAGAGAGGGGCCATTTCCATCCTCATTCAGTTTCCCATATTCAGGGGAACTCCTCTCCAAGATGAAACAAGGTCTCAGTTCCATTTCTGACATCTCTCTAGGTCGGCATGTGTGATCACTTCACAGAAAAATGGTGTGGCTGTGCCACACTGGGGACAAAGGCCCTCTTTTTTCTCCATCACCTATAGTTTCCTGCCACAAAGCCTACACCAAGTACCTTCTAAAGAAGGGCTGAGCATGTCAAGGATTTAATCAAAACCCAGCGCTCTGGGCTACTGTGACTCCAGTCACCAACAGGTGTGGAGACTCACCAGAGGCCCCACCAGAACTGGCTGGGGTTTCCTCTTCTCCTCAGTGCCACCTGTGTCTCCAAGCCCACGCTCCCCGGCATCTCTCAGTCACTCCCCCTACAAGACCCCAGGGTCTGGGTAACAAGACTCCAGGGTCTGGGGAACAGGGCCCGCCAAAGCCTGGACCCGCGCGCTACCACAGTGACATCGGAAACCAGCGGGACTTATTCCCCCTTCAAAGCTAACATCCAAAAGGGCAAACGGTAGCACCCCCTCCACCCCAGCGTGAGCAGCACGCCAGTCTCACCAATTTGAGAGTCTCTAGAACAACAGATGGTAATTTGTTGACACAAAGATTTGAGGGGACTCAATTACAGTCCCACTGAAAAAGCTCTCTCTAAAATAAGAAAGTATACAGATTCCTCAGCTAGCAGAAATTGCTGACAGCTTTGTTTTCAACCCTGCAGGAGTAAAAAGAAGCTGACAACTTATTTTTGCAGGTTATGCTCATTCAAGTCTATTTTTAGATCTTTTTCCTAAATAAGTACACCAGAATAGGATTCAGTTTGAAAATCACCATCTGTTCAGAGCAATGAGCTTGGCCTCACTCGGCTGGGCATACCTGGTCATGGCAAAGTGGCAGTCCCCTTGTGGACTTAACCAAGGGGACAGTTTCAGGTCTCCAAGTGGTGTTTAGAGAATGCACTAAAAACTGTCACAGGCAGTCGGCATTTTAAATGCCCACTAAACAACTATTAATATATTTTATTGTAAGCTGAGAACCACACACAAAAAATGCCCTTGGCTTTTTATTAAAAAGTTCAAATAATCCCTTGTATTTAAATAGATTTCTTATAAAAAGGCGATCCAGACTAAGTTTGGTAGTTAAGATAAAAATTAACCTATGGAAAAGAAAGCCAGCTCAGAACACTATAAAAAGGCCCCTTCCCCCACCTCTTTCTTCCGGTGTTTGGTGGCCCTTCCCTCCCTCTGCAGCCACTTGGTAGTGACTCACGCTTTTCTTTGGAAATGCAGTTGCTGCGCGAAACACAACGTGAGAATGGGAATCTGACATATGAGTAACCCGGCCGAGAGGCACCTCTTGGAAATGACACTGGGCCTTGGCTAGAATTACGCACAGACCCTGGGAGGGCTGCGGCTCGCAGGCCCGGAGGGGGCGGGGTGAGGGCGGAGGTCCTGGCGCCCCCAGGCCTGACCCGCCAGCACCGCGGGGCTATTTTTAGCGTCCACTAAACTTAGCCGACTCCACCCTCTTGAATAACCCAGATCTTAAATACTATTTTTCTCCAACAAGTCAAAAGGATTCTGAGAGTTAGAGCGTAGATTAAGTCGCCAGCGACGGGCACTGAAGGTTTTAGAACCGAGAAAACGAGCCGGCGGCGGGGAGCGCGTCCTCAGCGGCCGGCCCGGCAGGGGGCTCGGGCACTCGGGGTCGCGCGGGGGTCGTAGCTGTGTCTCAGCGGGACCCCGTGCGCCGGAGAGCTCGGGGCCGCCAGGCGCGCAGCAAGGAGGCCTCTGGCTTGTCTATTTTGGGCCTCAGAACGTTTTCCAAAATAATTACCAAAGGGAAATACACACGCACACACGCACCAAACATATAAAACGTCCTTCTGCGGGAACTTCGCCCTAGGAAAGAAAAACAAATCCGAAGTGAAATGATGACGCAGGGTTTGGTAACCGCGCGCTTCTGAAACCCGAGCCAAGCAGCGGCTTCTTATCTGCGCCGCGTTCCGGGAAGCAGTTGGCGTTTCGGCCGCTCCCGGGCAGCCGCCACACGTAGACAGCGCCCCCCGGCCCGGGACCCGCTGGAATGCGAGGGGGAAGGCAGATCGCCGGAGGAGCAGGGGTCAGAAGTCAACGTTTAACCACTCCCTGGCTTTCGGTGAAGCCGGAATGTGAGCAGCGAGTCGGGGTCGGGGGCGCTGGGGTCGTACGCGCTTGCCCTAAGCACCGAGGCTCAGCAGAGCGCAGGCACAGCCCTCTCCTTGCAGCGGAAAGTCGCGTGGCTTAGGGCGGTACCCCGAATTTCGCCGCACCTGCTGCTGAGCCATTGACAACCCCCACCCCGCCACTGCTGTCACGAAGCGATCAAGAGTATCAAGAAAACAAGGTTATCGCAAAGTCTTGTTTGTTCTTCGAAGGAAAGAATTGGAATCGAGGACTTTGGAAGGGAGGAAGTTGGTAAAGTGCCGCTTCCTCCCTCCTGTTTTCCTCTCCTGTTTAACGTCTCTCCAGAACGTGTGGCAGCGCTGCAGGTTAACTCATCTTACGTAACTTCGGGGTCCTGTCAGCTCTTCAGGAGAAAGAAAAACAAGTGTTGTCTTCTTTAGAAGTTGTATTAGAAGCAGGCTTTGTTGTTTAGGACAAATTCACTTGTGTTGCCTGATCACTTGCAGCAGAAAATTGTAGAACTGCTCCTCAAGCAACCCAAACTTGAGGGGCTGCCATAACTTCAAAATAGCTCGAGGAGCCCAACTTGAGAGTAACTGGACAATTGTCTTCCTCTGAGAACACAAAGTGACAAATAACCAACATGAATTAAATGATGATTTGGTATTTCATCATTTGAAATACCATCTGTGCCAAGGATATTTACTCAGTTGGTGACAACAGGGATTTGGAGAATTTTGCAATAACTCAGCGGTTTGCTGGGGTCCACAGGCCACACATCAGGTGTCTGGCCACCCTTCGTGTCCAGAGCTGAACAAAGAAATGCACTAATAACCTAGAGACACAGGCATAGCAATACCCATGTGGCTGCTTGCTGGAATTGAAAACCAGGTATGGCTGGCGTCTACCACTCCCCCGCAAGTCACAATGTCCTAATAAAAGCTACCAATTACCACACCTCCCCACTGGCCTAGGGCCCTCATCCTCTCCAAACATCTACAAGTAGAGTGGCCATTAAGAGCACCCTGCTGGCCGCGTGCGGTGGTTCACGCCTGTAATCCCAGCACCTTGAGAGGCCAAGGCAGGTGAACTACCTGAGTTTGGGAGTTCAAGACCAGCCTGACCAACACGGAGAAACCCCATCTCTACTAAAAATGTAAAATTAGCCAGGCGTGGTGGTGCATGCCCATAATCCCAGCTACTCAGGAGGCTGAGGCAGGAGAATCGCTTGAACCCAGGAGGTTGTGTTGAGCCAAGATTGCGCCATTGCACTCCAGTCTGGGCAACAAGAGGAAAACTCAGTCTCAAAAAAAAAAAGTCACCCTGCTCTGAGGTGGGGAGCCTGGGAGCTGCCGGAGGCCATGTCCTCCTACCACAGGGGAAGCTGGATAGGCAGAGGAGAAGGGGAGATGGGAGAAGAAAGACTGAGTTCCCAGAGCCTGTCTCGGAAGCTGGCTGAGCAGAGGGAGTTCCTTTTCCTGACTCATTCAGTTTAAGCTGGGTCTGTTACTTGCCTCCATAAGTTTTGACACAGGTGTTGGCACCTTCTCAATGCCCTTTCTCCATGGTTGATCCACTTCCCTGACAGGGGCTTGAGCTCCTCCCCTGATCTGGCTAGTCCAGGCCCTTGCTGGTGGGGGCAACGTGCTGGAGTAGACCAGAAGCCCCTTCTTGCAAGCCCTACTTCCTGTGGCTCTCAGGCAGATGCCATGCCGCTGACCTCTGGAGAGAGGGTGGAATCTCGGGGCATCCCACTGAGAGACAGGCCTTTGATTCCACCCAGTGCAGACTCAAAAACTAACTTGACAAGAATCATGTTGCTGGCTATTAGACTATGGGCTCCCTCCGCACATTAAATCTGTGGAAGGCCAAATAAGGTTTAAGGAGTCTGTTTTCTGCCCCTGACAACCTCCAGGACTCTCTAAGGCTGCACGAACAAAAATGAAGTAGTGAATGGACCAAGAGGTGATAAGACCCCAGTGGAAAAATGTTCTCCAATATTCTTCTAGGAAAGAGTCCTAACAACAAGAGCATTGGTCATGAGATTGGCCAAGGGATCAATTGACTGTCAGGAAAATGACAGTCCCTGTCTAGTCCCTTCCCATTATGTGAAATGCGGTGTGGGCTGGAGCCCTCGCATGCTTCGCCCCCATCTGTAGGCGGTTCCCTCTCACACTGGGCACCTGAGACCACAGGCTGCTTTGTCCTGCAGAGGCGAGCCTGGCCTCACGAGGAATGGACGTGACCTAGAGATCTGGACTCAAGCTGGGCAGAACCCAGGGGTGGTGCTTACTGAGCAGGATGCCCGGGTTTGTGGCTGTATCTAGGAGAGGACTTATGGCATGTAGGGGTCATCTCGGGGAGAGGATGGCTGATTTGTTTTCGGGTCCAGGACAGCAGCCCTCTCTTCTCCTGAAGAGATCCCCCTCCTCAAATCAGAGTACCCCACCACCCTGGCCACAGGGAGGTCGTATGATCTGAGCTAGGCCTATCTGAGGCCTCTCCTGGGAGTTTCTGAGTTGGAAGTGAGTGAAGAGCGTGCCCCCTCTTGCCTGCTGGGGAGGCATGCAGCTGGGAGCTGCCATCAGGTGGAGCTGGTCTACAGGAACGGGCCCAAAGGATGGAGCCACACACCAGAGACTACAAGCACATGGTGGGGAGTGGAGTGTCCTGGCAGCCCTGAGAGCCCAGCTCCCTTGACCTTCCACAGTTTGGGGCTGAGAGCCAGTGAAGTTTCCTTTCACCTAAGCTACTTTGGTTGACTTTCTACCACCACAATAAAGTCTTCATGCTCCCAGTATTTCAGACTGCCCTCAGCCAGTAAGATTCAAAGTTCAACAAAATGCACAATTTTAGTTACATGGACTCAAAAACAAGCATCACCGTAACTTTCCATTGTGTGTGGCAATATGAGAGTCATGTCTTTGTGGCTCCAAGAATGTTTCATAAAAGCGACTGGTATATTCATTATTTAGCTCATAAGACAGAGCACTGTAAAATAGGTCTGACATCTTCAACAGCAAACTAGAATAAAGGTAAAATTAAAATATGGTAGAAGAGTGTTCATGCATTTACCAATCTTACGTGAAACCATACCCCTAAAGAAAGGGCAGCTCCCAAATAGGTGTCTCAGTTTCACCCAGTGGCTTTAAAATAGTTGTTAATTGTGTACCCATTAAGAAGCCAAAATTCATTGTTATTTCTGAAGCATATTATTTAGAAGTTCTGTTTAAATCTTTCACATTTGTGTGATGAAAGTTATGTCACAAAGTTAATCATTCCCAGGATGCTTACAGTAGGGAGAATGAAAAACTTCTTGTGCAAGCGGCCATTAATCAGCAGTGTAACATTGCATAACGTGCTCCGAAGCACGTGTCACAGGATCAGAATACACGGCTGTATAATGCAGGCCAGTGTTTTTGCCTCCTGCTGACCTTTTCCAATGCAGAACTGGAACCATGTGATGCATGCTTCTTGCCAAGTCACTTATTGCCAATGATTAAGTTGGATGATATGGAGAAACATAAATTTTCTTTCTTTTTTTTTTTTTGGAGTTCTAAAAGGAAGACTCTTTGAAGTCCCTGGCTTCTGGCACAGTGTTGTTGCTGGCTTGGTTGTATTACTCTTGATCATTATAAAAAACTCTCCATTAAAACTGAAATCAAATACTTTGCTCAAGTGGTTCCTGGCATCTGCATTAGAAACAATAGACATAGCCCCCACAAGAAGAGTACTTTATACATAAGCAACGCAAAAAGTCAAAGATGCTGGAAGCCAAAGACATATATAATATATCAAATCCCAATCCGTCATGTTTGATGTTCTTGAGCAATAATGTTAGCGAGAAACTATTACTTAATCTTGCTAGTATTATCCAAAGAGAACACTTGCGAAATACTTAGGACAAACATGCTGTAATTATTACATGAATAAAGAGCTTGTGTAGCATAAACTGTTTTTGTTGCATCAACACTAATTCTGCTGGAGCAGGCTAATAATTAGCCATGGTAACAACAATGGTCGCTGTGTTTCAGAAGCTCTGAAAGGTAACAGTGCTGGCGGAGGTGAGATGACTCACGAGTGTCTTCTACCCTCAAAGTGGCCTTGGTGTAGAGGGGCTGTTTTCAATAACATCTGAACCTAGAAAGTCTTCTGAAATTTCACCAAGGGCTAATTATACATTCTAGTACTAACTAACTAGAATATATCTGGTTCCCTAACATATATTGGAAATTAAATTTCATCTTATCTTCATTTTACTTTTTTTTTTTTTTTAAGGAAAGGACTCTTGGATTTGCTTACTAGCAAACTCTTACTGCACATGAAATCCTGTTCAAGGTCTGAAAGCTCAAATTAATAAATGATGTTGTCATCATAATCTAAATGTTCAACAGTGGAATATGAATTTAACAGTGTGGAAGAAAAGTTGTCCTAAAACATAAGACACCAATATATGCTGGGATTTCAATACTTCTTATTTTCACTACTTGAATGCTGCATTTATGCATTGCTTTTGCTTTGGTTTATGGCTGTTAGTTTAGCCACTAAGGGCTGAATGAACACAGATCCCACACAGATCATCCAGCCTCATGACTAGGCGGAGGAGCCTCAGCCGGAGCAGCCTATTTTGTTTCCTGGGCCTAGACTCAGAGCACACATTTAAAAGACAATACAGCAGCAAGTCCTATCTTACCTTGACTACAACTAAACTTTATATTTGGGAAATGAGGCATAGTCTAGTCAATAGTTCGGGCTGTAATAATAATTCAATAAATATCAGTTTTGAGGTACCAGAAGTCAGAAAGCTACCTTGTACACTTTGCCAATAATGGCCCATGGTATACATGGTTGCATTAGAATCAGCTGGGGATGGGAAAGGGATGTCAGTGGGAATAGTGCAGTGAGAACCTCCAAAAAATCTGCTCCTCCATATAAACAGTGAGAGCATCAACAAAGATTGTTAAAAAAAAAAATTGTGAAAACTTTCTCAGAACCCCAGAAATTAGCCAAAAGCTTGCAACACTCTGAGAAGCATTTATTGAAGAAAAGTGGCTGAATCTCAGTAAGAACAAGCTTTGTGGCATTTTATTTGTTTTTTGTTTTTGAGACAGAGTTTCAGTCTTGTTGTCCAGGCTGGAGTGCAATGGCACAATCTCGGCTCATTGCAACCTCCGCCTCCTGAGTTCAAGTGATTCTCCTGTCCCAGCCTCCTGAGCAGCTGGGATTACAGGATCCCACCACTACGCCTGCCTAATTTTTGATATTTTTAATAGAGACGAGGTTTCACCATCTTGGCCAGGCTGGTCTTAAACTTCTGACCTTGTGATCCACCTGCCTTGGCCTCCCAAACTGTTAGGATTACAGGTGTAAGCCACTGTGCCTGGCCAAATCCATAGTTTTTTTTTTTTTAAAAAAAGAGTGTTGGCAAAGATAACTATGTATGTAAGAGACAGTGTAAGTATATTTTTCATTTGTAACTTTCATTTCATTTATAACTTCTTTTTTTCCAATTAAAAGACGGCTTCATAAAGCAATAATTATAAACTGTTCTGATAAACTTACAATGCATAGAGATTTAATATGTATGACGAAAGCACTGAAGGGAAGACACAATGCTATATAGAAGCAAAGAATTTGTATACTGTTGAAATTAAGTTGGTATTACTCCATAATAGACTTTATAAGTCAAGATGGTAATTATAATTTCTAAAAAAGCTATTAACAAGACAAAATGCATAGCAAAAGAAGTGACAAAGGAATTAAAATGGTAGTTGGGTGCACAGGAAAATATCCATTAAGCACAAAGAACGTAGTAATGGAGAAAGAGAGAAACAAAAAGACAAGGCGAAATGGCAAATATAAACCCTACCTCACCAGTAATTATATTAAACGTAAATAGTTAAACACTATACTCAAAAGGCAGAATGACCCTTTACATTTAAAAACATGACTCAACGTTATGCTGGCTACAGGAGATAACTTTAGAGTCAAAGACCCAAATAGACTAGAAGTAAAAATATGGGAAAATATACTATGCAAAAAGTGACCAAAAGAGAGCTGAAGTGTCTATACTAATATTAGACAAAATAGACTTTAAAATGATTACTAGAGAAAAAGCATATTTCATAATAAATGGGTTAATCCATCAAGAAGGCATAATAATTATAATCATATATGCATCTAACAACAAAGCCTCAAAATACATGAAGTAAATACTAATAGAATTACAGGGATAAATAATAAACTATTATATTTGAATAATAAGTCAACAATAATATGCCTACTTCAGAATCCCACTTTAAAAAAATGGATAGAACAACTAGACAGAAGATCAACACAGAATAAAAGAATGAAACCACAAAACCAAGAAGACCTAACACACATCTATTGAACACTCCAACAACAGCAGAAGATGATTCCCCAGTGCACATGGAACCTTCTCCAGGGTGGACCATATGTTATGCCATAAAACAAGTCTCAATAAAATGAAAAAGACTGAAGTTTATACAAAGTATGTTTGCCAACTATAATGGAATGAAATTTGAAATCAGTGAAAAAGGAAATTTGGAAATTCACCAGTATGTGGATTAAAGAACACAATCCTAAAAAAAGGGGAGTCAAAGAAAAAAATATCACAAGGGAAATTTAAAAATACTTTAAGATGAATGAAAACAAAACCACGTGTGTCAGAAGTTCAGTAATGCATTAGTTAGACTCACAGGACTCAGTCATACTCATAGCTATTTATAGCAAAAGAATACAAAGTAAAAACATCAAAGGGAAAAAATGCAGGGGTGAAGATGGGGGAGACCTGCTGCAAGCTTCCAAGGGTCCTCTCCTAGTGGAGTCCCTAGGATATATTTAATTCCCCAGCAACAAATTATCAATATAACAGCACATGAAATGTTGTGAAATGTTGCTAATATCTCATTAGAGACTGAAAGCCCAGAGTTTTTGCTGGGGGTTAGCCATGTAGACATACTCCACCTGGCAAATACCCAAATTCCATCTTCCTAAAAAGAAAGCATATGTTTAGTATAAGCCATATGGTTTGTACAGTTTAGATATAACTCTTCTCAGGTCTAGGAATGCTGATAAGCTCCCCGAAGACAGTCAAGGACCAACCCTGTGATAGCCATTCAGGGCTGCTACATTAACTCTTTTTCTGCATACAACATACCAAAACTTATAAGATGCTGCTAAAGCAGTGCTTAGAGGGAAATGTATAGCTACATATGTCTATATTAAAAGGAATAAAGATCTCAAATCAATAACTTAATGTCCCATGTTAAGAAATTAGAAAAATAAAAACAAGCTAAACCTAAAGAAAGCAGAAGGAAGGATATAATAAAGTTTAGAATGAAAATAAATGAATTAGGGAATAAGAAAAACCATCAAGAAAAATCAATGACATTAAAAGTTGGTTTTTTTGAAAAGATCAATAAAATTGATAAACCTAGCTAGACTGACCAAGAAAAAAAGATAGAATACTGAAACATTAAAACCAGAAATGAAAAGTGCGGGTTGGGTGTGGTAGGGTTGGGGGGGAGTTATTATTGACCTCATAGAAATAAAAAAGATTATAAAGGAATACTAAAAATAAGTATATGTGAGCAAATTAGACAACCTAGATGAAATAGAAAAATTCTTTAAAAGGCACAAACTAGTCAAAGTTTTTCAAAAAGAAATAAAACTAAGTATAGAGCTGTAACAAATAAAGAGACTGAGCTGGCAATCAAAGCGCTTCCAATAAAGAAAAGATCTGTTCCACATGATTTCACTGGTGAATTCCATCAATTGTTTAAAATAGAATTAGCACAATCCTACACAAAATCTTCTAAAAATAGAGAAAAAAACACTTCCTAAATCATTCTGTGAGGTCAGTATTACCCAGAGACCCAACCCATGAAAGGCATCACTAGGAAACTGCAGACTAATATTTCTTATGAAGATAGACACAAAAATTCTGAACCAAATGTTAGCAAGCCATATCCAGCAACATAAGAAAGGAGTGTACAGCATGACCAGGGGATTTATCTAAGAAATGCAAGTCAGTGCAATATCTGGAAATTAATCAATGCGATAACAATATCAATAGAAGATAAAACCACCACAACATGGTCATTTCAATAGATGCAGGTAAGGCATTTTTACAAAATCCAACACCCATTCTTGAATACAAAAAAAAAAAAACAAAAAAACTCAAAAGTACAAAAAGAAAGGAATTTTTTCAACCTGATGAAGGGCCTCTATTAAAAAAATCCACCACTCACATTGTAAGTAATAGTGAAAGACTTAAGGTCAGGAATAAGACAAGATGTCTGCTCTTGCCACTCCTATTCAACATTACACTGGAGGTTTTAGCCAGGGAAATAACACAAGAAAAAAATATAAAAGGCATCCAGATTGGAAAGAAAGAAATAAAACTATCTCTTTGCAAATGACAGGATCCTATAGAAACTCCTATGGAAACCACTAAAAAAACAAACAAACAAACAAAAAATAGAACTAATAAATTAGTTCAGAGCAAATAACTCTACTTCTGCCAGATATCAAAATATACAAATCTATTGTAATTCTATGAACTAGCAATGAACAATCAATCAAACAATGTAATCAAGGGAACAAACCCATTTGCAATAGCATCAAAAAGAATAAAATACTCTGGCTGGGCACAGTGGCTCATGCCTGTAATCCCAGCACTTTGGGAGGCCAAGGCAGGCAGATCACTTGAGGCCAGGAGTTCAAGACCAGTCTGGCCAACATGGTGAAACCCCATCTCTACTAAAAATACAAAAATTAGCTGGGTGTGGTGGCACGTGCCTGTAGTCCCAGTTGCTTGGGAGGTTGAGGCAGGAGAATTTTCTTGAACCCGGGAGGCAGAGGTTATAGTGATCAGAGATCATGCCACTGTACTTCAGCCTGGGTGACAGAGAGAGACTTTAATCTCAAAAAAAGAAAAGAAAAGAAAAGAAAAAAATATGCAGGAATAAATTAAAAAAAAGAAGTTGAAGACATACACAGGCAACTATAAAACACAGATGAAAGAAATTAAATAGAAAAAAATCTTAGGTTCATAGATTAGAAGATAATATTGTTGAGGGTACATCTGTCCCCACATTGATCTACAGATTTAACACAATGCCTTTCAAAATCCTAGATGCCTTTTTGGAGGTATAAATTGACAAGCTAATCCTATAATTCATATGAAAATGCAAGGGAACCAGAATAGCCAAAATACTCTTGAAAAAGTTGACAGACTCTCACTTTCTAACTTCAAAACTTACCGCAAAGCTCTGGTAAGCAAAACAGTGTGGCACTGGATTGGACAGACAGAAGATCAACGGAGTAAAATTGAGAGTTTGGAAATAAGCCCTTACATTTATAATTAACTTTTTTTGATAAGGGTACCAAGACAATAAATGGGGAAAAACAGTCTTTTCAACAAATGATGCTAGAATAGCTTGATAGCAACGTGTAAAAGAGTAAAGCTGGATGATTTCCTCATACCACATATAAAAATTAATCTGAAATTTATCGAAAACCTAAATGTAAAAGTTAAAATAGAAAACTCTTCGATGAAAACATAACTTTTTATCACCTTGGATCAGGCAGTGGTTTCTTAGATATGACACCAAAAGTACAAGCAGCAAAGGAAAAAGTAAACTGGACTCCACCAGAATAAAAACTTTTATGCTTCCAAGAATACCAACAAGAACATGAAGAGACAACCTACAGAATAGAAAAGATTTGTAAGTCATATATGTGTTAAGGGGTTTGTATACAGTATACATA
The DNA here is from genome assembly GCA_963573385.1 of Cacajao melanocephalus. NCBI lineage: Eukaryota > Metazoa > Chordata > Mammalia > Primates > Pitheciidae > Cacajao > Cacajao melanocephalus. The sequence goes on from CAUYLG010035909.1 coordinate 68,781, forward strand.
AAGAGCATTTACAACTCAATTAAAATGGGCAAAATAGACATATCTCTAAAAATTATACAAATGGCCAAGAAGCATATGAACATCTGTTCAACATCATTAGAGAACTGCAAATCAAAACCAGAATCACAATAAGATGCCAATGCACACTCCCTAGAATGGCTATGATCAAAAAGATCAATAACAAGTGTTGATGAAGATGTGGAGAAATTAGAACCCTCATTCATTGCTGGTGAGATTAGAAAATGATACAGCTGGTTAGTTTTGTAGCTTCTCAAAAAGTTAAACATAAAGTTGTCCTAAGATCCAGTAATTCAATTTGTAGATATTATACCAAGAGAAATGGTAGCATACACCCACACAAATACTTGTACACACATGTTCATAACAGCATTATCTGTAATAGTGAAAGTGGAAACAAGTGTTCATTAACTGATGAGGAGGTAACAGAATGTGACATATACATACAGTGAAATATTTTCAGTGATAAAAAGGAAAGAAGTACTGAGACATGCTACACTGTGGACAGAGCCTGAAAATTTTTATGTGAAATGAAAAAAAGCAGACATAAAAGGCTATATATTATATAATTCCATTCATATGAATGTCTAGAATAGGCAAATTTATAGAGACAGAAAGTAGATTAGTGGTTGTCGGGCTGGGGGTGGGGGAGATGGGCAAGGGAATGACTGCTAATGAGTACTAGGCTTGTCTGGAGGCAATGAAAGTATCTGAATTAGCTAGTGGTCATGGTTATACAACTCTGTATATACTAAAAAAAAAACCCACTGAATTGTACAATTTAAATGGTGACTTCTACGGTATGTGAATTATATCTAGAAAAATAAAATCACCAAGATGTCTCCTTCCTCAACATTGATTCTAGAGTTCCAAACCCAGAATCCTGATGGGAGGTTATGGAATGGAGCTGAAGAATGCAATACCTCTTTCAGGTGCCAGCAGTTTTGGGAATCCCTGCTCTTGGGTCTAAGGAAAAGACAAGATGAGGTCCCACTCACAGACGTGTCCCCCACTCCACCTCTCATGCAGGTGACAGAGCAAGAGAGGTAGGGCTGGACCAGAGACGAGACCCAGCTCTTTTCTCTGGTACCATAACCCCTATGTTGCTCATTAGGTTTACATTCACAGACTAGTTTATCCCCAGGGGAAACTCAATACAATTTCAAATGTTAGATATGTCAAGTTCTTCAAGACAGTCAGCATGTATCTTCATATCTACACATGCAAGCATTTTTAATACACATGAAACACATGTGGGCATACATAAACTGCAAGTCTAGGGAACTAAAGCAAGCTCAGAGAGCTTGGAGTTTTGAGGTTACCGAGCCATTCTGAGCCCGGGGTAATGAGATCACCCCATAATTGAACTCAGAAGTACCAGTGCCAGGGATGGTCTGGAATAAACACCCTCTGTCAGTCCTCTCAGAAGAGTGGTTTAGCAATCTCGACTCATACCACACCTTCCCACAAAGACCAGAGGAAAAGAAAGGAACGTTTCAATGTTATTTGCCTGCCAGTACTGTTCTAACACCAGCAAGCATATGACAGAGCCACCTGTAGGTACTAAGAACAAATATTCCAATGACATCTTCCAATAATTAGAGTTTCTTTCCACCAAGTTGGATGTGAGCTGTCATTTCCTGTCTCTGTGGCATGTGACACATTCCTTGTACTTATATTTTTAAAGAACTCAAATCACAGTCACTCTTACATAAGTTCTAGGCATCACTTTTTCAGAAAAGTGATAATAGACAACTCAAAAGAAACGTTACTCAGTGCAGCCAAGGCCAGTAGGAGTTTGAACTTCTCTCTCTTGCCAAACAGTTCTTCACTTTCTGTAAAGTGCACAAAGGTTTCATTCAACACAGTTTGGAGGCAGAAAGTGAAAGTGACTCTGACTATTTTTGGAAAGGTAAAGAAGGTGCCCTTGCCAATTTTCAAATTTCTCAAACCTTTCCCTGAGAACATCACCACTAAAGCTACGTCGTCCCCGAGCTGCAACTTGATGATATGGGGATTTTACTGTTTCTCTCGGAAGGTTCAGGTACACACTGTGCAGTGGGTTCATGGTGGACTTTGTTCAGACAGCGTTTTATGCATCAGTCTGTTTAAATGCTTTAGGGGACCAAAACATTTAAAGATATCTTGGCAGCAAAATGGGGGAATGAACTGAAGCCTAGGCAGGAAGCCTGGCCTACCCTTGGGCTGACCACAGCCCACTGCAGGGCTGCAGTCCTCCACTATCTCCTAACGTGAGGAGGCAGGTGGCTTCCCCATGAAAACCAACTGGATGATGAGAAAACGGGCTGCTTTGCTCAGGGCAATCTTCCCACCCTGGCCTCCCAAATTGGTACCGTAAATATGGCACTCAAACATGATAATGATTTCTTAAAATGTTAGAGGAACTAAAACGCCTTAAACTGTAGATTACCTCAAGAGCCAATACAGTTGACCAGGTGCATCTTAGGCAGATACCTGTTTTCTCTGTGTCTCAAGGCCCTGCTCACTAGCGACCAGTATTTGTCAAGAGAACCATCTTTCTCATCTGCTAAGTCAGTGCCAGTGTTAGACGCCTGCACCAGTTAGTCTGCACCAGTGTTAGACGCCTGCAGTCTGCTCTCACTTCACAAAGACCGTCTCAGTTGGAAGACCTATCCTCTGGTGCCTCTTAACTCCCCGCAGCCATGGCCCTGCCCAGGCCTGCCCACTTTCTGCTCTAACACTCCAGAGGCAGAGGGAGCAGCTTTTGGACCTAGGAGGGTGTAAGTAGTTTCCCCACATAGACTTTAGGCCACATCTCTTGTCTCTGGACAAGCGCAGAGCAATAAGCAGAAGTGGGGAGGCGGGGAGGAGCCCTGCATGGCTTCCTCTTGCCCTGGAAGCATCTGAAGACCTGTTTCAAACTGCAGTTCTACTAGAGCCAGCTACCGTGTTTCCCTAGACTTCTCTTTTCCTGAGTGAACAGCCCAGGTTCTTGTACATGCCCCCAAGCCAGCCATGGTTGTGAGACCCACCTCCCATCCCAACTCATCTCTTCTGAAATATGAAACAAATAAAACACGACCACCACATAAAGCACTTTTATACAGATCACATCCAGTGTGAGTAGGTCTGCGTAACCATCATGAACAACTACTGGATTCTTTTACAAACGAGGAAATGGGCTCAGGTGGATGAGCTGCTTTGTTCGTGGTCTCATTGTTGGCTTCAGTGGAGCTGAAAGTTGGCCAGAGGGCTCCCACGTGCTTCATAGAAAACTAGAGTGAATCTATGACCACCTGAAGTTGCAATGCTGAGTACTGAATACAACCCTCTAGGTGAGTCTGACCAGAGCCAAACAGAGCACCACACCTGTCACTCTTCTCTAAAGATGCCTGGGACACTCTTGACCCACAGGGAGCATATCTTGCCCTCTTTTGACAGACATTGCTATCAAACTGTGAGTCCTCACACTTACACTCCAGTAGCTGATTTGAGGGGAACTGAGCTGTGAGGTCATACACCAATCACTACTAGCATCCTGACAGATCCATGCATCACTCACGTCTACCAAGACTGGCACCGTGCCCTTGATGGTGTAGCCATTAAACATTGGGGCCCAGAACACACAATGCCCAGCATGAATTCTCCGGCCTCAGTTTCTTAAACTATAAATTAGCAAACCCACTTCATGAAGTTTTGCTATTAGGTGTGAAAACGCACAGAAAGTCCCTGGTAGACGAGGTGCTGAGTGCGCATTAGCGCTAATTGTTACATTACTTGCCTGTGCCATCAGATCAGGTGATAAGCCCACTTTTGGTATCTTTCCAAGTCATGAGAAAATTGTAGACCAAATCAGTGCAAAGGACACTACTGCCTCTAGGTTGACAAAAACACACCTATCAGCAGCCTTATGGTGTTTTGCTGCTTTCAAGCTCAACAGTGACAAAAGGGACAGTAGCCCTGGGTGTAATTCCTGACTCCAGCATGCATCTGCCATAGGGCTGTGGCTAAGTGATCCCTCTATGGCTTATGAGTCTCTTCCTCTGTGCCACAGGAATAACCAAAGTGCCTATCCTTTCAGGGATGTAGTGTCTGTAAAGCACCTGGTAGGTATTAATGGCTTCATAAATGTTACTCATTATTACCATAATACCAGCTCTTATTCACTCATTTTAGAGGTTATTTTCAGTGATCTTGTCAAAATATTTTTCCTTTAATGAAAACACCACACAGTACTGTGTTTGTATATTAGGCATGTTTGTTCCCAGGAGCTCACTTTGCGGCCCTAGGGAACTGCCAGCTCCCGGAGGAGGGGCCGTCTCCACGTCTTGCCACACTGGTGCATCTCCAGGGCTGCTCCTGAGCCACGTGGGGTACATGTCTTTGTCTGTCCTTGACATCCTTTATTTTCCCCACCAGGTCTCCAGTTCTCTAATGCTGCCCTGAGAATTATTTTGGAAAACAAACAGTGCACACCAATTTGCTTATTAGGTGCTATCCCTCTAAGGAGTGGCTGAATTTTTGGAGGTCCCAAAGAAGACTGTGAAAATTCAAGGGCCAGCATTTGAAACAGTGGTATTTTTTGGAGCCTGAGACATCAATATATTTGAACAGAGGATCTGACCGCCTTCTGCCTCCCAAAATACCCCAAATCACAATCTGTATCTTGCTTCACCTTCGTAGAAAAGTACTGCTTACAGAATATATTTTTTTCCATCTTCAATATTTCCAGCTGATATGTTACCAGAATATTAACTACTAACTTTAAAATGTTTTTTGTGAAACATGTATACAGTTATTAATATACTATGAGAAAATAACTTCTACTGCTATTCTGATAAAGTTCAATACATACTGACATATGTATTAGTTAATATTTTACTAGATCAGTAGACAAATAATGGCATGATTTACTATTTCTGAATGTCTGTGTGCCAGGATCTTTGAGAGCCCAAATAAGAGGAAATGTGGGGCATATTACCAGAGGTAGAAGTTCAGGTCAAGTGAGGAAAAGGGCCAATGGCTGGCTGGCAATCCATCATGTGCAAGTATGCACTTTTTCTAAGTGCTGATCCATGAATCGACACTCTATTACTTTGGCCCATTCACAAAGCACTTGGAAAAGTGCTACCAGAAAAGTAGCACTTGGTGACAAACCAATTTTTGATTGCTAGAACAGCAAAAAAAAGATGACTTGATTGACAGGAAAACCAGATCCATTATTACTGAGAACAAACCAAACTTGAAAAGATCCCTTAAGTTACAGAAATCAAGCTCAGAAAATCTCTTATTTTGGCCATTACGGGAAGTTTTCTCTTGCCTCAGAACTTCAGAAATTTGAGACCTGTTTTCCTTTCCTTTCCTTTCCTTTCACAGACAAGTTAGAAATTAACCAGCACTAACTTACTTCAAAACCAGTAGGCCTTGTGCTCTGAGATAACGGAATTCTTTTCTTTATTTTGCTTTCATCCTCTGAATTCTCTCTGTGCTTGATCACTCATCTTCCTTTTCTGAGCCTTCTCTAACCTAGTGTGAACACATAGATATGTCTATTGGATTTCCAGCTGTGTGCGCCAACAGGCGGTGTGCTGGAGAGAGGAGCAGCCCATGCACGGGGCCCTCCCCAGCTAGCACGGCCCCGCCCAGAGTCCCCTGAGCTTGACCTGGGGGAGGATCAGGACTACTTAGCAGCAAGACCAATACTGAAAGGAAAATCAAGAGAAAGGCAAACATTTATTCAGAGAATTGGCCACTTTTCTCTGCTATAATACATGAAGTCTGTAATATCTTAAGTCACTACAGGACTTTGCTTTCAGATACATTCCAGCGACTTCAACAGAAATTGTTAGGAACTTAGGTGGTGCTCGATCAGTGACAGTAGACTTTGAATCCAAGTACAGAGAAATGAATCGTACAGCACACTCTTAATAATTTTTTCCTAATTATTTCCTGCTCCGTTAAAGAGAAAGTGGTGTTTAGCATGTCACGGAGAGTACAAACTGGCTCTGAAACCTTTAAAGGACTATGAAAACAGCAGCAGTATTTTAGGTGCAAATTATCATGCACAAAATGAATAGCTCAGCAACTGTATCAGTAAACAAGTATGCATGCCCCCCCAATACACCACCAGAGACAGCCATTATGTGAATTTTAATAAGCTCCCTTTATGATGATCAGCTGAGCAGTCATCATAAATCTGCAGAGCTCGACAGGCACGGTGGCTCACGCCTGTAATTCCAGCACTTTGGGAGGCCGAGGTGGGTGGATCACCTGAAGTCAGAAATTCGAGACCAGCCTGGCCAACGTGGTAAAACCCCATCTCTACTAAAAATACAAAAATTAGCCGGGAATGGTGGCATGCGCCTGTAATCCCAGCTACCTGGAAGGCCGAGGCAGGTGAATCGCTTGAACCCGGGAGGGGGAGATTGCAGTGAGCCGAGACTGTGCCACTGCACTCCAGCCTAGGTGAAACTCCATCTCAAAAAAACAAAAAATCTGCAGAGCTTGAGCACCTAAGGTGATAAGGAAAAACAGTGCTCACCTTAGGGTCCAAACGTTAGTGAAGACACTGCCTACCTTTGTCAGTACAGACATCAGCAGATGGCCCGTCTACATTTGCCTCTTACAATAATTTTTTAATTAAGGTTTTTAAATTCCCAAGTTAAAAAATATGTTTCAGGACTTAAAAAATAAGAAGTCTACATGCTTTCAAACAGCAATGAAGTCGCCACAATGAGGATGAAAATCCACAGTGAAATAGGTGTTCCTCTGGTATATGGAAATGTGAAAGGAGGACACCTCAGGGACACAGCGGGCTGCACCACGGTGAAGCTTGCTGCAGTGTTCAGTGGACAAGGGGCACTCCCAGGAAGGCAGTGTGGTTTAATAAAATGAATGAAGCAGCGCTATCTCAAATTATTTAAGGGCATCAGAATGTTCTCCTTCCTTTTTCCACAGTGAATTCTACCGTTCCGATGTCCCACACACCTCCTACCTATGCCTGATCCCCAGGTGTGGGGACTCAGCCATGCACCCCGGAGGCCCTCCCTTTATAGCTTCTTGGCCTGGCCTGGGTAGGAAGGCATGATGTGTTTGTTAGAGAGGAGAAAAGGGTTCTTATGCTTACCTCTTTCCCTTACAGAAATCGGATGCAAACAGCTGAGGGTAAGGAAGCAGAGAATAGACTCCACTTTAATCCACGACCCCAAGTCATTTCCATGCTCCAATCTTGGCTGCCCTATTTTCTTCCCTCCTTTGTGTACAAACATGGCCCTTCCTAGGCCAGGCGGCCAGGCAGCCAGGCCACTTGCTGGGATGAGGTCCTGGAAGTCCCACTGCACCAGGACTCCCGTCCGTTTCAGTTCTTTGGCTCCAGTCTTTGGATTAATTCTTCACCTTTGATACTAAATTACAGGACTGACTATGTAAACAGGTTGCCTGATAGAAGCAGCGAGGAAGGGTTGTTTCTTCTAAAATCCAGCATGCAATGATATAATCAATTCACAAAGAATGGGATAAGAGAAAAATTCCCACATTTTCTTTTCACTAGTTTTATTTATATTAGGTAGTTTTCACTCAGAATGTCAATTCATTTTTCAGGTTTAGATGTATGTATATGTATCTGTTCATATGCATCAATCACTTAGAAACTTTATTTGGTATAACTTCACATTTTTGGTATATAGAAATAATTTTATTTTCTTAATGCAGCACAGTAGACATACAATCAATATTATTTCCTAGTGTGCAATATATAAATTATTCACATTAAAAAATTAAGAACAGAAAGCCTCTTATGCAGGAAATATTTAAAAATGTATATCTAACTTTGCCTGTGTTCTGACAATATATACTACTAGCTTTATAAATCTGAATGAATAGGACATTTACATATTTGAATGAAGTACACGGATGGGTCCATTCCGGATGCTAATTACACTATATGAATAATTTGCTCTTCACTTTGGTCATTGAGATTCCACGTGCTGAGGCATATAGTGCATCCGAAAGACACTTCCAGAAACACATTTATTACATTGGCATCTTAAGAATTTCTGTTCCTTCTATTCTCCTTTATAGCGAGGGGGCCTTTTCTCTTTAAAAGCAAGAAGACCTTCAAGTCTGTCTTTCGTTGGAATGGTCTAAGAAAAACAAAACATTAAATATATAAAAAATGTTCAGACAACTGTAAAAGTTTATCAAGCACTATCTGAGAAAACTACCTAGAACCACATTCTTAAATTTTGTAGTCTCAGTCACTTGAACAACTCTTAATTGCATAACCAAACTCATAATTCTTATTTCAGGTGGTCCTCTACCCCATTTTGCTCTTCTTTTTGCAGTTTCCTAATAAGGTAGAAGGTTATTATTGATTTATATCTTTTCTCTTTTCTAATACATACATCCAATGCTATTTCTATTGCACGGCTTTCAATATATCCCACAAACTTTGAGAAGTTGTATTTTCACTTTAATTCAACATATTTTATAATTCCTCAATACATCTTTGACATATAACATTATTTAGAAGAGTGCTGTTTAATTGCTCAGTATTTTGGGCTTTTCCAGCTACCTTTCTTTTATTGAATTCCAGTTTAATTCTATTGTGGTCTGGAGAACACCCTGTATGATTTCTGGTTTTTACATTTAGTAAGTTGTAATTTATGGCCAAATGTGCTTTTAAAATTTTTCTTTGGGCTCTGAGGCTGTCCATTTCTAAGATATTTGTAATTCATTTTCCTCATGCATGTACTCATCAATGACAGGTGGTGTCTGACATATACAGGATGGGCACAGAGTTACACTCTAGATACTGCTCCTTTAAACGAGTGCTCATGCAGTTTCCAACTCTCAGGAAAGGCAGAACAAAACTTTTTTTGCTATTTCAGATGCCACAAAACAAAGTTCTATCTTTCAGAGAAAGATAAAAAAGGGAAAACATTTTTTTCCTCTACAGGAAGACCTACTAATTTATATACAGTCCTCCCTCAGTATCTGCACGGGATTGGTTATAGGACCTCCTGCAGATGCCAAAATCTGTAGATCCTCAAGTGCCTTATATATTAATAAAATGGCATAGTATCATATTACCTACGCACATCCTCCTGTATACTTCAAGTCATCTCTAGATTATTTATAATACCTAGTATAATGTAAATGCCATGTACACAGTTGTTACACTGTATTGTTTAGGGAATAATGATAAGGAAAAAAGTCAGTACATGCTCAGTACAGATGCAACCATCCTTTTTTTTTTCCTGAATATTTTCAATTTACACTTGGTTGAATCCATAAATGCAAAACTTACAGATGAAAAGGGCCAATTGAGTAAAAAATAAAACTATAATTTCATTAGTGAACCTTCAGTGGGCAGGACAGAAGGCTCAAAACTTCAGGAAAAGCCAAGGAGAATCACCCCCAGGTTGCATGGCAGGCACACGCTCATCACCACTCTCCTCGACCTCTCTACACTGGAGTGGGAGGCAGGGCCATAGACGCAAAAGCAAGCACAAGCCTAAGAGACAGCTACTGCACACACAGGACTGACTTGGTTACTCTTAAGAGTTTTCCAGATTATACAGACAAGAGACATGCCTGCGGAACAGAATCTATCAGAAGTGCTGGTAACAAACAGCAGAAACAACTAATTTCAACCCATTTGTATGATTTTGGAATGGGCACAAGCGTAATCTTGCTCAGTGAAATTCATTTGAATTATACAGAGGGTAAATATAATTTGTAGGGGTCATTCTTATTGAATTTGTGATTGTATTACATACCTGAGCATAACAAGCTTCTTCTATGGCTAATCCTGTTACTAAATCGACCTGAGAATAAAAACATAATCCATTTCAGCAGAAGTAACTTTGTGAAATATGGTATATTCAATATAAATTCAAATTGAATAACCCTATCCCCAAAGCACAGAATCCTTTGATATAGTACAGCAGATCAGAGTGTGACCAACATGAGAGACACAGAACCAGGCTTCCTGGTTCATGCTGACTCCACCACTTGGGAACTGAGTTACCTTGGGGAAGTTATTTAAACTCTCTGTGCTTCAAAGAAGCGTGTCTGAACAAGGGGCTAACTGTAATGCTCACCAAATGGGGGTACTGTGATGATTAAATGAGTTAATCTAGGTGAGGCCTTTATATAGCACCACACACACACACACACACACAAACTCACACACACACGCGATAAGGGCTATATCTGGTATTTGTTATTAGTGTTGTTACCATTATGTTAATATTTAAATAAACCAATCAAATACTTTTACAAATTTATGAAACTGTATTTACTGCTAACAAAGTCAATCTCTTTTTACTGCTACACAGCCCAGGAAGACCCAGTGGTTCCTTAGTCTACAAGAGGGAAGCACTTCTCTTTAAAATACCCATAATTTAACCAAAATATAACAACTACCATGAAAAACCAAATAAATGGGTATGCGCACCACCCCTTCCTCCCTGGCCTGGGGCCTCCACTATTTCGTAGTCATCTCCCTGGGGTACCCCAGGACACACAATGGATTTGCCTTGCATTATGTGTGCCTCCCTGCAGAGAGCACATTGGGAAGCTAAAGGTGGAGAGAGCTAGGAGTTCTCCTTGGAATGTTTTGTATAATATAATACTGATGCTAAAAATACACAGAATGCCCCGTTCTTTTGGTTTTCTATGAGCTACTAGACAATAAATCTGTTAACTCGATGGCAAAAATAATGAGCATGTCAAAAGCTTCAGGGCACTGGTAAAATTACTGAATTCTCCGATTATGATATTGAATTAGCAATAACTGTAAGAATGAAATCAATCAATGACGTAGCTGCAAGGAACTTCAGTAGCTTTCAGTAATAGTAGCATTTAAACAACCATATCTTAGAACTTAAAAAAAAATGTAGGAGTCTAAACATGATTAATTTAAATCTCCACTCTCCATTCCAAAAACAAACTCAAGCATTAAGGAACCTACCTCCATCCCTTGATTAATTGCTAATTTTGCCACTCTCATTGCAACAGGTCCCTAAAATTCAAATTAAAGAAACAGACTTTATTATTTATGCAAATTATGTTGTATATCTCAGTAAGATTCAGAAATTCCCACCACTGGATCCATGGCACAGCCAACAATGGCTGTCGGACACTAGATGGAAAATTGCCATCAGCACATTATTTAGATTCCACAGTGTTCTGTTATGCCGCAAACTCCAGATCCTTAAAGGTCAGCAGGTAGTGCATGTCCAGCTGTGAGCTTGCTCTTCTTCAGCAACACTTCCTAGAAGTTAAGCTGAGGAAGGAAAAGGAGGCAAAGTCTTTTGCCTCAATACCATAAGAGGTTTTGACAGAAGCTTGGGCTGGAGATGAGGCTGCTGCTATGGATTAAGGTAGGGCTCTGATATCATCTGTTTGAGGCACTGGCTCTTTATCTTTCCTCCATCAGCTTGATAGCTAACAGCAATGATGGTGGATTAATCAAGAGTGTCCTCTAGGCAGTGTTGCCACAGCACAAATAAATTTGAAGTCTACATAAGTCTTTCAGGATGTAGAAGAGTCACAGAGGAATAAACTGGATATCTGCTGTGAGAAGGAAAAACGTTACCTGTGTCTTCCAGAAGCCAAACTCTTACCAAGCTAGCCTACAGAAAAACCAGAATCCCTCAGATGGAATTTCGTTATTTGATCACATTTTAAAGTCCTAGAATACCGTTTATGGGTGATGAATGTGAATTCATCACAAGGTAGGCCGTAAACAACAGGCACAGCAAAGGACTCTTGGATGTGACATGGATGAATGCATGAAAAGACATGTTTTCCTATCAAGGAGTTTCTATTATTAAATTTGACCTATCTAAATTTTCTTCCACATCATGTTAACAAATCTTTTTCAAAGGCCACAATTTCCAAGGCTATAGTTGTTAGACAAGTATCTTATTGATAATTCTTCCCATTGTGATGTACATGTGTGGCAGACACCAACACCATTTTTTTCATGATCATCAATCCATACTATTAAACAGTGTGCTCCTTTAATTTTTCCATTTTCATCGCCTACTGACCAAGAAAAGGTGGCTGTCAAATTCCTAGATGCACACAAATCCCTATCCCTGTTGTTAAAATGCAGATGTGGACTCAGTGGGTCTGAGATGGGCCTGAGATTCTGCAAGTCTAACAAGCTGCCAGGAGATGCCCATGCTGCTGGTCCACACACCACACTTTGGGAAGTAAGACTTAGAAAACCATGAGAAAAACAGGAAAATTCAAAATGCTATTACAGATAGTATTTGATTTAATTTGTTTCCCCTTTAAAACATAAAATCAATGCCTTTTCTTCTTTATAAGCCTTTTCTTCTCAGATAAATGGAAGTAATATATAATACAGATATCACCTAGAAATACTAATTTTACAGACACTTTCAGTTACTTAGAAGACTAATCATTTGGCAACAAAGTAACAAACATAAAAAGAAAGATGATTCCACTCAAAATTCATTTGGTAACTTGTGCATATAATTATGCTGTCACATATTTTCTGAAGTAACTCAACATCTGCTTATACGTTTGTTTGACCTGGAGTAAAATTAATTTTAACAATCAACGTTCTCAGAGGAGTGTCCTTCAGATGAAAGGTGACAGAGGCACACACACAAGGACTGTGATGACAGCTGGGTGACCACACAATGGGATGCGGCTGGACATGCTGGGAGTGGAAGGAGGGAGCGAGGGTGGAGGGAGGGGACGACAGTGCCCACGTTCTTGGGTGGGGCAGTATGTGAACAGTAGTGGCATTTGCTGCACAGTGCTCACAGGAGCATCATGGGAGACAGAGCAAGTCAGGCCCTGAGGGCTAATAAGCTGCCTATAGGGAGTTCTGAAGCAGAGAGCTGAACATCTGTGTCAAGAGGCCAGGAGTGGGTGCTGCAGATCATAACTGGAATTCTGCCATAACCTTTCTTAAACACACCCCTTTCTTTCAACTGAGATGTCTTGGTCATAAAGTTTTAAGCCAAGGTAAGTTATAATACCAATATTCAGTCAAATTACTACTCTCCTAATACTTGTACCATTAATCTCTCTTTAGGTAGAGATTTCTCTAATATTTGGTGAGAATAAGTTTGTAGTGAGTCTTTTCTTTTTAAGACAAAAATATTTTTTTATTTGCTCTCTCTCCATCAATCCAACAAATACTTATTGAGCATCTACTCAGTGTATAGGTCTCCATTACCTTTTACGGGAATAAATTATATAATGGTCCTTCTCTTAAAGACCTAACACCTCCTAAGTTAATTAAGAAGGACCAGAAGCATCAACACCAGGCAGTGTGGTTTTAAAAACTGATTCAGCAGGTGCACACCAGCAGAGTGGGGCCTGGTTTGTCAGCAAAGGCTCCTGTGCTGAATGCCAAGAACACTTTCTGAAATTGAACGCAAAACTCTGAACAAATGTGAGCATTCAAGCATTTTTTAAAAGACAGATCTATAGCATTCCCAAAAAGATCCACAGCCCACAAAAAGGTTATGAATCCTATTTGAGTTAAGCAATCCTGAGTTAGAAAAGTATTTTGACTCCAGAAATGCTTAAGCGGTTATAAAACTTCACAGTTCACTAGAAATAAAGAAATGTCACTACTGTTTACAAAGCAAAGTAAGACTCTTTCATTTAAAGCCCTTTAATCTTGTGATTTCAGACCAAAGGCATATTTGAAAAATATATCTGAATAAGTGACAAAAAGAATCACTTAAAACAGGACTGTCAGTGCATGGCCACTGATAACACTCATGAGTCAGCCATACAAGACGTGTTCTAGACTTTGAAAGTATACTTGTGAGGAAGCACAAAGGAGTTAATGCCTATGCCACCATGAGCACACATGCAGAAAGACAACAACTGCTGCTTTTCAAGCAGGCTTTTCACTTTTCAAGTGAAGCCACTGCAACGAAAGCCTGCTCCGGTACAACAGACTACAGTCCCTTACTAGAAAACAGCATATTTCAAGGTATTTTGATTTGGGGTGGCCCAGTGTGACAGCCAGCCTTATCACTCCTTCTCTCCATGGCTACGGCTTCCATTAGAGCGCTCAGCTGGTGAGCAAATTAAAACACCTTGCTAGGAAGTTGTGCACACGTGACAAGTGTTGTTCAAGGGATGTTTTTATCAAACTGTGGCTACGATAAGACCCTTGGAGCATCTTCAAAGCCTCATCTGAACTCCACAGGACTGTAATGTTTATCTCATGTAACAGCTCTAGTTTCACACAGCCCATGCGTCCCTTTACTTGGATGCAAGCCAGGGCTTCTTCAGTATGCAAGAGATGACTGCTGTTTTAGTCAAAGTGTTATAAAGTTTCCTAATAAGAAAAAATAAACTCTAATGAGAAATACCTGAGGTAAAAACTCTCTCGCCAGGTCCAGGGCCTTTCTATAGGCAGCGTCTCCCTCCTGGTTCTGTTCCAGAACATGGCTGATTAAGCCCACGGCTTTGGCTTCCTGGCCATCGAGGACTCGCGCAGAGAATATGAGCTCCTTGGCCAGGGACATTCCAATGGCGCGTGGCAATCGCTGTGTCCCCCCTGAAGGGTGAAGGAGAGAGAAAAGGCAATGATTTGATACCTTTTAGTTTGAACACTTCAGTGTTTCATAGCTTCATTTATAAAAATAGATCAGGGCCAGAAGTTTACTTGTTAAAATGAGTAGCTGGAAAAATACTTCACAACAGAATCGAATTTCTTAATTCACTTATAAAACTAATAACACCAAAAAAGGACTCGAGAGCCTTACATCCTTATTAAGTGATTTTGGCACTGCGTATAACCCGCAACCTTTCTGGCATACCCTGAGTCCAATCCACAGTCATCACCGTGTCAGTAACCATAAGGTGAACAGCAGTGGACAGGCAGTACCAACCAGTAAGTCCACTGACCAGAAAGGCAGAGTTTCATCAAGCTCGGCATTCTTCTTTCAGCTTCAATAAAACTTAAATTCTGAGACATTCAACTCATATTCTTTTAAAGAATCCTTTATGGTAAATAAACTGTAAACACATTTTAATTTAAAAATAAAACCAGATCATTATTCATGAAAATAGGCTTTGACCTGGTGGTAGTTATTTCTCAGTGCCAGTCCTGGTCATCTACTCTCCTGGATATGCTCTCTCCCACAAACACACCCCTCTTCCAGCTGGTGAGGAAAATCCACTGTGTGTGGAGTAAGAGCCATGCACTTGGTTTTGACGTTACCACTTACTACTTTAGGGACTTTGGGAGTTGATTAACTCTTCAACTCCAAGGGAACGCAGTGGGTATATTAGCATGATTTGGGGTAAACTTAGGGTCAGAATAGTTCTGCAGCAAAAGATGCCTATTTTGTTGAAGATGGTCGAACTCACTAGATCCGTCTACATATTCATTACAGTATCTTCCAGTGATGAGGATGGGATCTCATTAAATACAAAGTTGGGCAAAAGCAGGTAACGCAGGTCTAGTCTCAATGTCTACCAAGAAGAATACGAAAACAGCTGCAACATCAGCGTTCGCCTAAATCTCACCCTTACAATGTCTGTGCCAGGAGGCAGAGGAGCCGCTGACTGCCCCCTTTCAGAGCAGGAAAAGCAAACTGACACTCACCATCTTACACTAGCTCACTGGGTTTCACTTGGCCCACAAAATATAAAACTTTTTCTTTCTGCATTAGCTACCAACATTTAGAATTGGATGGGTGACTGTATCTTAAATACCAATTTCCACCTCTATCAACTGCAGCTGTGCCTTTTAGACACAACGTTCTTTCATGTGCCAGTCTCCACCACTTTCTGTTACTGCAATACCCCATAAAGCATTACACCAGCTCTTTTCTTTAAAGGAAAGCAAAATCATTTTTGGTTCACATCTCTAAGAAAAGTGGAAAAAAATTAAAGACCACAAAGGGCACATGTTTAACGAAGTATGCCTCAATTGGAAGAACAGAGCTTAAGGTGCCTTATTAAGCAAACCACATTAAGAACCATAACTAATATTTAGAAAACAGATAATATTTAGAAAAACCCTGAATGAACTGTAAAAGGACTAATATTTTCAATATAGATTGTTTTCAAACAAATACAACGATAATGCTACTGCAAAATGCAGTTATTACGTGTTTAAGTTGCCCAAGCAGTTAGAGATTGCGAGTTTATACAAGTGTTTACTCGATACGGCGGAAAATATGTGTCTGAAGACAATGAAGCATTGACAAATTTAAATGTAACTGTTGACAATGATGTTGCTCAGTGTAGTAAAGATAGGTCTGAGAACTTATGGGGTACACTGCATGGAAAAGACAAGCTATTTATGGTGCTTCCAACGGCAGCTGATTAGAACACAGATATAAATATAACTCAGATAACTATATTTACTCATGGAGTTGATGAGAATTTTGATGAGACTGAAGAACTTAAGAATATATTATTCATGATAAGCATATTAGGAAATGGTTCTTTTTTGTGTTCTGTGAAAAGTTTAATGTAGACTGGTCAAAATGAACAAATGTGACCCACACTGTGAATGTTGCACTTCTTATTCAACAGAAACAAGACTTTGCAATTCCCTGAAGCTCACACTCATTCATCACATTGTTCCATTTATATTATAACTCTCCAGGTATGATGATTTTTACAGAAACTTAACAAAGTAACGGTCATGTAGGTGGTAACTAATACTATGAAAAAGACTCAATCCCTTAAGCTGAGGGGCACACAGCTGGATACTTTGTTCCATAAGTTGGATGCACAACACAAAAGACTGCTGGCAGGCCTGCCGTGGAGGCTACAGGTATGGTGCACAAGAGAGCTAACTTTCTGACCCATTGAAAACAATGCATCACAGGAACCAACGGGAAACTCTTGGTGGCTCACCCACTAACATTGCATCTAGGACTTGACCTTTTTGGATGACATCACAAGTCATCTACTTTAGTGCCTCATATAAATGGAATCATTCAGTATTGCCTTTTTGTGATTCACCTGTTTCATTTAGCATAATGTCCTCAAGATTCACCTCTGTTGTAGCATGTGTCAGATATCCATTCCTTTTTAAGGCTGAATAACATTCCGTTGTACGTATATACCACATTTTGCTTACCCATTCATCCCTGGAAGGATACCTGGGTTGCTCTATTTTTTAGCTATTGTGAATAATGCTGCTATGAACATGGATATACAAATATCTCTTCAAAACTATGCTTTCAATTCTGCTTTCAATCTACACAGAACGGGACTGCTGGATCATATAGTAATTTTAGTTTAATTTTTTGAGAATCACCATCATGTTTTCCATAGTCACCAAGCCATTTTACATTCCTACCAACAGAAAACAAGAATTCCAATTTCTCTCCACCCTCACCAACACTTAAATATTTTTAATTTTTTTGATAGTAGCCATCCTAATGGGTGTGCAGTAGCATTTTGACACCTGCCCAATAGTCCCATAGACAGTTCTTTTGGATAAACACAGAAATTGACCCTTCTGCTGTTAACCTTGAAACCTTTATCTATTTTGAGTTTCTTTCTCGGAAAAGGACCTTCAGGCCTTCCAAAAAAAGTATCAAAGGACTTCAATGACACCAGATGACTCCTTGCCCCTCCCTAGTTGTTGTTTTCTTATACAGTTACATTTCTTTCCTGCTATATAGACCTCTAGTTTTAGTGGGTCAGGGAGATGAATTTGAGGCTGAGCTCCCATCTCAGCAGCAGCAGCCTAATTAAAGCCTTCTTTCTTGGCAATACTTGTCGTGACAGTGATTGGCTTTCTGTGCAGTGAGCAAGAGGACCTAGACTGAACCCCTCGTTTTGGTAACAATTTCATTGTGACTAGAGATGCTGAGCATCTCTTCCCTAATGACTAGTGACAAAGAGCAAGTTTTCACGTGCTTATTGGCCAACCACATATCGTCTTTAGAGAAATGTCTATTTAAAGTCCTTTGCCTATTTTTAATTTGCGTCTTGAGTTATTTGTTGAATTATAGGAGTTCTTTATATATTCTGGATATTAATCCTTTATCAGACATAGATTTGCAAATTATTTTCTCCCATCCCATGGGTTGCCTTTTCACTCTGTTGATAGTGTCTGACGCATAAAATTTTTAATTTTGATGAAGTCCAATTTACCTCTTTTTTCTCTTGTTACCTGTGTTACTGGTGTCATATCCAAGAAATTGCTGCCAAATCCAATGTCATAAAGCTTTTTCTTCACGCTTTCTTCTAAGACTTGTACACTTTTAGCTCTCATGCTATGGTCTTTGATCAATTTTGTGTTGATTTTTGAATAGGATATAAAGTATTCCCAACACTACTTCTTAAAAGGGACATTTAAAAATGATTACATAAATACATGATTTCATTCACTCATTCCTAATGAAATTTTAACTTTTAGAACATTTGTTTGGCAAGAAATTATCTTAGTTTGCAGAAATCTAAGACTGATGGCCTGAACTATATTTTTACATGTGTGCAACTGAAAGCAACATGTCCCCTCCACCCATTAGGCATACAAAATTCATGATTGAAGCTTTTTAAAAATACTATGATCTGTTCAGTTTACCTTTCTTAATTACTAATGATACTATGAGCAAAGAACTTAACAAATGGAAGTTACAGCGCAATATCGGACAACTAAACATCACTGATATGGAATATAAGATTTTTACAAATACCTCAGGAATAGTTACCCCAAACGACAAAACTTTTTATGCCAACATTCATTTCCAGCTCTAAAGTACTTAAATTTATCAAAAGGCATTTTTATAATTAAACTAAATGAAACTCAGTACTCTTGCTAGTTAAGGAAGTCAAGGTTTATTGCAAAACTACATCTCAATCCAAAAGCTGAGACATGCCACTGAAATCTTGGTGCAATTATAGCTCACTGTAGCATCCACCTCCTAGGCTCAAATGATCCTTCTGTCTCAGCCTCCTTAGTTAGCATGCCATGCCTGCCATCAGACTGTAAACTCCAAATATAAAGAGGAGAACTAGAAAAAAAATTACTTCAATCCACCTTTTCTTAATTCTGAATATCAAACTCCAACATTAATTTAGAGTTATGTAAAAGTGAAGGCAGTGTATCCTATTTCTCTCAGTTGATTGTTTCATACAAGGTTTGCTTTACTAGATTAGATCATATAATCTGCTAGTTCCCTTAGGGCATCTGAATTCAGGATTCCTAAAGTGCCATTTCTAAAGAGTCTTAGTGACTGATGAAATTAAGCAGTGAAATTAAAATATAGGATTTTCCTTAGTGGAATTACAATTGTTTCAGTCTAACAAGCAGCCCTAATGCATTTAAGATGACGGCGGTCTACAAAACTATTCAAACTCACATTGTCCATCCCAACTGCTTGCAACGCAGAGCCCTGACTCCTGGCCAGGATCTGCTCTGAGGCTCCCTGGGCTGTAGCCATATACTCAGGGATTAAGACATCAGCAAGTAACATATTCTCAGGACACTCCTGCAGGTACTCCATTGTATGAGGAGAAATGTGAAGCTAAGCTGGTAATTCCAGGATAGCTCACAAGGTTTTCACTAAAGAACAAAGACCTCACAGCAACCACAGTTAATAATAGTATGTACTGTATGGTTTTTGAACATTCTCACATGAAAAAAAGATAAGTTGGTAAAGCAGGGGATATGGTAATTAGTGTGACTGACTCTTTCCACAATGTTTACATAGATCAATACACCATGGTTGGGTGCAGTGGTGGCTCACACCTGTAATCCCAGCACTTTGGGAGTCCGGGGCAGAGGGATAGCTTGAGCCCAGTAGTTTGAGACCAGCCTGGCCAACACAACAAGACTCTGTCTCTACCATACACAGAGATATAAAATCAGCAAGGCAGGATATGCTAACTAGGGAGGCTGAGGCAGGAGGATCATTTGACCCTAGGAGGTGGATGATCTAGTGAGCTATGATGTCACCAATGCAGTCCAGCCTGGGTGACAGAGCAAGATTTGTCTCTAAAAATATAAAAACAAAAACAAAATTATCACATTGTGCCCATAAATATACAATTATTTGTCAGTTAAAAATAAAATTTAAAAAACAAGTGCCTCAAACCTTCTTAGGGGTAGTGAATTTACTGCACTTTTCCTTCCAGAGAAAAGCAACTATAACATTTCTGTCATTTCAGCACCCCACCAGCCAAAGGTACTCTGTGAAGTTAGGTGTACCTACAGGATAGTATGTCCAGATCAGCAAGCAGAAACTGAGTTCCAAAGCTCCATTATTATGCTGCGAAGAAAGCAAATGCCTTGGCCACTGCCCTTCCCTTTCTAATGTGTGAATTCTTAGAAAACACAAGGGGATTTCTAAGGCTTTTTGCCTTGGCTGTGTCAACTTGGGAGATTCTGATTCAGTGGGTCTGAGGTGAACCTAAGGTTCTGCACTTCTAACAGGCTCCAACATTCAGCTCGAAGAGGCAGCAGGATCTACTAACCCACTGCTCGAAAACAGGAGGTGGGGAGATAATTCTCTTAAACTAAAGCAACAGAATTTACACAACCAAATAAGTAATTGCAATCATCACCTCACATGCTGTCTACTTGTTGTTTAGGACCATTTTGGAATTCCTCCATTAAAACTAATTTCACAGATGACAACCCATTTGTTCACTCACTGAAGCACCACCATGGAAGGACCCTATTCTAGGTACACGGATACATCCATGAACAAAACAAAGCCTCTGGCCCCTGGTGTTCAAGACTCCCATGGGAAGCCCTGCAATAAGTAAAAAAATACAGACAGTAAGAGAGCAGGGGGAGATGGAGTGGGGGTGGGCACAGTTAAGACAGGATGGCCAGGGAAGGGCTCTGAGCAGGCGACACTGGAGCTGAGGCAGGAGGAAGCAAGGTCTGGGGAATGCATCTCCAGGAGGAACATGTGGGGCACAGGTCTTGTAGGAATTGCAACTGATTCACTTGTGGAGCACAAGGAGGTCCAGTGTGGCTGAAGTGCATAGCAGAGCCAGATCCTGTGGGTCCCGTGGGTCCTAAAGGACCTGGAGTTTACTCTTTACTCTGAGGGGGACAAGAAGCCACTGGGCATCTGAGAGCATCTTCTGAGAAACACTGGTATAGGACTGTCATTCTGTAATGAAGATTTGAGCTTGTCAACCTAAATAAAAAACAGAGAGAGGGTCCCTGAAAGAAATCTGGGAATAAAGCACCGCAATGGGAATATACATGCCATAGTAAACTACGTGCATATTCAGGGAGATAAAGGAATACAAAGGTTTTCAAAGAAAAAATGAGGAAGATTACATAACTGTTTTGAAATAATTATCCTTGGCTACAAAGATCAATAACAAGTGACACCAACCTGAGATTGGACAGGCAGTTGAACAGACATCCTTGCAGAAGTGTCTTTTGTGTAAGGTTTGCAATGGCTTTCATGTAAGGTTCTGGTTTTTGCAGAGTGTTTTGTGATGGCATGAGAACCCTCTTTTCACGGCCTGAGAAGTTCTATTTGTCAGGGTAATTATTATTTTTAACACCAGTGACTCCATTTTGATTTCTCACAGATTTGAGGGAGAATTATGGTTATGAACTAAGAAGATAAAGGAGGTAGGTAGATGTTTGTAGTATTTGTGGTGGAACTCCAACAAGCTCAGAGAGAACCTTCAAAACAAGTTCCCCAAATGTTGGTCATGTTTTGGCTGCTCAACATCCACTGCCTCTATTAAAATCCTGGTCTTGCTTTTGGGGACCCCTTTGGCCACTCCTCTCCCCACTGTATCAGCCTTGGTCAGTAAAGGAGCCCTGCAACTGAAGCCCAAGAGCCAGAGCCGCCTTCTCTGCCCTGACACAGTCAGACAAGTATCTTCATCAGGTCTGGCCTGATGGATGCTGTTTCCCAGGACTGAGAGTGTGAATGGGCAACCTCACGGCATGGAGATTTGCCAAGCTCACAAGGAGCGCAGGGTAGTGATGTGCAGACCTGCCACGGTGTAGACTGTCTAGCTCTGGGGCTCTTGGATTCCAGTTTGTGCTCTAAGCTTCAATATCTATCCATCTATTGATTTCAGAAGCCTTACAATGAATTTCCTTTTCACTTAAGGTAGCCAGAGTCAATTTCTATTACTTACTCTCCAAAAGATGAACGATGCAGTAACAGAGCTACTAGTTTTCTCTTTTAAAAAGTCAGATGAAACTGGGAGTTTATCTGTTTTACTTTTTGCAAATAAAACTTATTTAAGTTCAATATATAAAGTATTGATTGAGTAACCTAACAAGGGCTAGGCACTGTCCTAGGTGCTGAACCCACAGGCTGAGCAAGGTAGACCATCTCTGATAGAAACTTAATCATTCTGCAGGAGGGCAGCAAAGACAAATGCCAAGAAGCAAGCATGTGGGCCAGAGAGAAGGGACTGTGAGGAGTGTTACGGAGAGAATTTCAGGCAGGGAAAAAGAGTTCTGAGAAAGCACACTAGATGACTAATTTAGATTGGGTGGTTGGAGACGGCCTGCTTGATAAAGGTGAGGCCAATGTCTGAATGATAACCACACATCCAAACGAAGATCAGGAAGAACACCCAGTGATGAGCTCAGCTGGTACAAAGAGGCAAAGGTAAGGCAGTGTATGGCCCACTGAAGAGGAAGGAGACTACTGTGGCTCAGAGGAAAGGATGTGAGGAGCAGCAGGACAGGAGCTTGGGTAAGCAGAGTAGAAGTTTACATTTCATCCTAGGCAAAGTGACACAAAGGCACAGAAGGTTTTGAGCAGGAAGTGGCATAATTTGATCTGCACTTTAAAAAGATCATTTGTAAGATTGGGGGAGAAGAGATAACCGGGGCAAAATCAGAGCAAGGTACCCAGCAGGCAGCTACTGCTGTCACCCAAGTGCAACAGGATGGCAGCCTGGACTGAGATAAGGCAATGTAGGGAGGACTTGGAATAAGCACTGTCTGAAACTGCTAGTGAAACGGATGTTGGAAGAAAGGAAAATCAATCTAATGGTAGATTTTTAGCCTGATTCTGTGAGTGTCGCATATTACAAACACTGACAAGAATGAAGGGGAGGGAGAAGTTGAGCTCTGGCCATGGTAAGTATAAGGTATCTTTTACACTTAAGAGTGGAGCAGTCATGTGTGAGGCTGGACACAGAGAATAAGGTTTACCAATCATTAGTATCATACAGGAGGCATTCAAAGCCAGAGTCCTGAATAAGATCACTTAGGGTGACTGTTTAGACAAATGTCAGCAAGACCTGGACAGGTGCTCATTGAAGCTCAGCTGCTCAGCTGCAGCCAACCACGTTTTATAAGCCACCTTTCCTATCACCATTCACCCTACCCTTCCTTCAATAAAGCTGTCTGCCAGGGGTCATCTAGGAAAGATATTTTTCACTAAAATAAAGACATTCAGTAATACACAGGTCTCCTTCCAGGATGCTGTCACCTCCACATGTGATACTTGGAGCTATGGCAGCCACCGTGATGGAAGGTGGCAAGGGCAAAGTCTCCAAACTAAAGATGGCACAGCAGAAAGACAGCACTAGGCTGCTGACCTTACCAATCCTGAAGATGTCTTACTTTGTGACTGCTTGTGATAATATAGGTCTTATGGTTTAAGCCAGCTGAAATAGGATTTCCTGTTATTTGTACCAAGAACATCAGGAAGTACAGATGAATGGAGGAAAGTGATTTGAACATAGATTTCAGAAAGTGGAAAAGCAAACATTCTAGGGAAGTATGGCAGTGTTGCTGTGCAAAATTAATTACACATTTGAGAAGTGATCAGGAGATGAGTTAGCATGATTATCTTCCATCCCCAGCAACTTCTAGCTACTTAGTGGTGGGGTAGGAGGAGAGGGACTGGAACTTTGTCAGACAAGTACAAGAAGACAGCAGAGAACTAAGTAATACCAACAGTTGATACTGCTAAGCAGATACTACATAATAACATTATGTAAATCCTCCCAAGTACTCCAAGAGTATTCACTCATTTAATCCCTACAATTCTCCTATGAGGTTAGTGGGAAGGTAGCTAAGGTCATTTGTAAAAAAGTGATTTTCACAAAGAACTATGAAATCTAAGCTGCATGAGGAGAAAAGAGAGGAAAAGAGGGAAATGATAGAGAGTGAAAGTGTTCCCACACCTGAAGTCTTAGTGAGGTCTGAGAAGAACTGGAAGGTTAGGATGCTGCAGAGAGGCAGGAAATCGAGATTCAGAACAGAGCAGGTGTGCATGACTGGAGGTCATGGGGTGACTGGGCTGAATGGGAAGGAGAAAGAGATCCCTGCAGGTGCAGTCACAGACTGGTAAAATTCAGTTCGTGGACAGTATGAGACAATGTATAGAAAATGCTCATCATGGTTTCTGGAATAAATTTTCTGTGTTTTAAAAGCCACTGAAAAGCAAATATTTGAATACTGAGAACCTATCATTTTTAAATGGGAAAAATAATAATTTACTCTTAGCTAGCCCAGGCAAAAGCTCCAACCAATTTCCCCACAAGTTAATAAAATGGCTGGGAAAAATCATAAACTGCTATGTAACAGTCTACCACAATTTCTACGTAATATTATCTACTTATTGAATGCTTAATGAATTCTTTCAGGGATATGTGTATGTGGAGAAAATGAATCTATCAGGTACGGATAGTTCCTTCTTTGTGGCATTAAACAGATAATGTGATGAAAACAAACAATAAGCTATGTTACAGGTAAATGATGAATGCCAATAATGCTTAGAAAAATTAACAAAGAATTTCACAACTGTTTACTTATCTAGTGAAAAGTCTGGTGGTGCAGGAGGGAGAGAGAGAGGCAAGAGTCACTGTTGCTCCTGTGTGATGTGGTAAAGCTGTGTGCCGGGGCAGGAGTGAGAACTGTAAATATTTGCATTTTGTTCACAGTCAAATCAATTTCTTTCTTTGGTACTCAAGATTCTGGAAGTGGACGCCTTTAGTTCACTGTCTGAAGCCACAGACAAAATAAGAGGATGAAAACACTCAAAATGGATATCTTTGTTTCTTTTGCTTGTGATCTGTAAATAATATAAAAACGAGTTTCTAGTTTATAAGTGGTTGATTCTTTTCATTTATTCACTAGTTTTCAAAATCATAAGGTGGTTCCCTAGCATCCTCTAACACTGAACAGTGTTTTTAATCTTTGAAAATCATAATTAACTTAGAGATTTTTACCTAGTTGATGCACGACAACCCACTAAAGTTAAGATCTTTATTGATGCTCAAACTATCCCATCTTTGACCAATGAGGACTTACTTAGATTGGCTCTGAAGTCCTTCTGACATGATCTAAAATAGTCTTTGATAACTTCCTGTTATCTGGTGTCACAAAATGTTCCAAGCTCATTGTATACATTTCCTCCTCAGACCTCAATTCCTTTTAGTGGAGCTACATTTTAAAATGTAATGCTTTTGCTCATATCATGATCAAGTTTATTTACAACAGCAATGATTTCATATGGCATGTTCTGAATTCTTTTAAAAAGAAAATGTGGCACATATACACCATGGAATACTATGCAGCCATAAAAAACAATGAGTTCATGTCCTTTGTAGGGACTTGGATTAATCTGGAAACAATCATTCTCAGCAAACTGACACAAGAACAGAAAACCAAATACCACATGTTCTCACTCACAGGCAAGTGTTGAACAATGAGAACACATGAACTCAGGAAGAGCACCATCACACACTGGAGGCAGTTGAGGGGAGGCTAGGCGAGGGACAGCAGGGGGTGGGAAGGGTGGGGAGGGATAACATGGGGAGAAATGCCGGCTATAGTATGCACCTATGCAACAACCCTGCATGACCTGCACACGTACCCCAGAACCTAAAGTAAAATAAAATAAAATAAAATAAAATAAAATAAAATAAAATAAAATAAAGATTTTGCATTGAGATTCAAGACTTCTCTTTTCTAACAAATGACGAGCACTAAGTATGAGCATTACCAAGTGAATACGGGGAATGAGTTTTCTGGTGGTCAGTACTTCACTACATGATGCTACCGCATCGCCAACCTTTTCAGTGTCCACTTTATACTAAGTTTATTGCTTTGATTTAACTACTTCCTTGAAAGCTTGGAAGTCAGCAACAAAATTTTGGGACCAGTTTTTTTAGGGCTGCATAAAGATCACAAATGATCACTGTCAGAAACCAGGTTCCCTCAGTGTTTCTCATTTGCTATCTTCAGGCTGCCTTCTATCCTTCAGATTACCTCATGGTCCAAAAAGACTGCTGAAGCCTTGTAATCAGGTCTGCAAACCAAATAGTAGGAAGGGAAAAAGGGGGAATGGGAAGAGGGTGCTCCATTTTCAAAGCCACTGATTAAGTACTGGACAACAGTATCTGCTTGCATCTTACTGGCTAGAACTTGGCCATGTGTAGCTGGAGGAGGCTGGGAAAAGTAGATTCCTTGCTGAGTGCTTTGCCATAGCACAGAGAATAAAATTAGTGCTCTATCACTAAGGGAAAATAAAAATGGGTAGGCAATTAGCAGGCACCACCACAAGTGGCAAAACTGTTTTCATCATGCAACAAAATGTCTTCATGATTATGTATCACTTGGATGGAATAAAGATATACTGAAATGTAATATTACTGTTTATAATTTTCCATCATTTAAACTTTTTGAGAAAACATCAAGAATTTTTCTCCCTAGGTAATAATCTCCTGAGATTATACTACTTAAAACACAACTTACTTTGAAGTAGCAACCTGTATTAGCAGAGGCTTAAAGCGTAGCAAGCTTTTGCCAAAGAAGGCAAGAAGTAAAATGTTTAAAATATCTGGTTGTCTCCTGTATTCCCTGCTGCCTCTTGGGAGCCATGAGAACCTTCAATGCCATGGGAAGACGTTGGCAGCAATCTGAGACTACTGTCTCCTTTTCTCTAAGACCAAAAAACCTAAATTCAAAGTACAAAATAATACAAAATACAGATGTTACTCCTCCCATTTTATATTTACATGTATTAAAATAATCAAAAGCAAGCTTTATTTGACATTTCACAATCAATTATAATGTAATGTGTAAAGAACTGACCATACCTTATGATTTGGATTATAAAGTATGTTTTAGCAACATTTAACGGTGGAAAACCCAAGATTTTTTTTCTTTTTTTTTTTTTTTTTTCTTTTTTGCCTTCATCTTTTCCCTTCTCAAGACTGCACAAAGAAAGAAGCCATACTTATGAAGGGGGATGCTCATAACAAATACTTCCAAGTTAAAAGTTATGTGGGTACTGAATTGAGGGCATTTACTGATATGATTAGAAGTGATCTCTGACTTCTGGAAGTAAATATCACTTTTGAATTACTTATAAATCTTCTCTCACAAATAGAAAGCCCCACTTCAGGCTGTTTTGTTCCTTGAACCATGGGAGGAAACACTGCAGTACAATGCTAGCTTTGGATTATAAAGCCCACTGCAAATTGATTCCTGTGGAACTCTGTGTCAGACAGCTTAGGCAAGAGATTTCTCCACATATCAGGGCTTGCTGCTTACAAAATTGACTTCCTCTCACTTTATAATGAAAGCATCAGCATCAGAGTCAAAGAGGATTGGGCTATGTGAACAATTATGGCATGTTTACTAATCTTAGATTGTGTCACAATCATAGAGAAACCATAAAAATATTTAACTTTCTATTTGTGACCAATGTTTGAAGTGTTGTAATACTTCCTATTCCCTGAGGCCTGTTGCAAAGCAATAAAAACACACACGCACATGCACAGCAAGACAGAGGGATATGTAAGGAGAAAAACCGAATTGGCTGAACTCCAACAGAACTGGCCTGAAGTATATTAGTTTGGGCTCTTTGTGGATTATGGTAAAGAAAATTTGGCAATCAGGACTGGGATGGGGAAGGAAGGCTGGACATCAGAAATGTTTTGCCAGAGCACATTAAGCAAACTGGCCACAATTAAACATCTTTGTGATAGAGCTTTTGTTAATATTTATTACAGAAAGCTTTTTCAACTACTATTTATTATAGAAAGCTTTTTCAACTATTATTATGAGAAACAGATACACCAAAGTCTTATTCATTAAAAACAAAATTATGCTTATTTTTCCATGTTTACATGCACTTTTAAAAACAAATACTTGCTAATACATTGTACAATCTTTTCTTTAAAAATCTTTTGAAAGATGTATTGTTACCTACCAGAGGAACACAAAATCTTGCTTTCAAATCTTTTTTAAAGACTGCCATGGTGTGCATCTATCCATTCTTACCCAGCTCCCACCAATAGCACCATGCACCCCTCTGCCCTTGAGTGCTGACTTGAGGCTGTGAACTCAGGTGCTTGTCCTAGTGGCTCTGAGGGGCCTCTGGAGGCTTCTCCTGCCCAACCCTCTCTCACACCCAATATGGCCAAGATGTGAGCACACGACTTAAGCCAGACCAATCAACTCTCTCCTTTTCAGTGTGGATCTTGAACAGAACAATGGAAACAATGGCTGGGCTAGTAAATTGGAGTGAAGGTCTCCAGGTAAGGCTCTCTGGAGGTGTATTTCCAGGGAGAAATTTCTGTGATGCTGGAAAGGGTCTGAATCTGTACTATGTAATACAGAAGTTACTAGCCACATGTGGCTACAGAACACTTGAAATGTGCCTAGAATGACTCAAGTTCCACATTTCTAATTTTTAGTTCATTCTGATCAATTTAAATTGTCACATGTGGTTAGTGGCTACAATACTAGATAGCACAGGTCTAGAGTCTCCTGACACTGAGAGAGTCTCTGGTGGCCCTTTAGCCTCCCATGAGCTCCCTTTTGGTGGCAACATTGGTTTCTGTTCAAAACCAAAGAAACTTGACATGACCTACAGTTCATTTCAACATGCCCAATGTCTTAGTCAATGATACAACTGAGTTCAGAAGGTCTACACAACATCCCTACTGTCCACGGCCAGGGTAGGAGGATGCGGTACTGCACAAAGTGGGAAAACAGCCAGCTGATGCCTAGTAATAAGTGTGTTTTGTGGTCTAGACAACCTGGGTCACATGAAAATGACCCAAGACAGAAGACATTCATAATCTAAATGATAATCTTATAATATAGCTGCCCATCACATACAAGAGAAGTGGTATCGGCCAGCCTGATCTAAACTGAGATCTTCTCAACAGCCTTCTGAACATAACATCTATCCCGGGGGCACATGAAAACTGTCCAGAGAAACAAAACTAATAGAAAGAAGGGATCCAATGGACTCTTCTGTAGCAGCATACATGTATCAGATCACTTAGTAGGGCTGCAGTAAGAAATCTACCTACTTACAGTAAAAATATCGTGCCATAACATGCCTCGATGACTGTCTTACAGGTGTCGCACTTTTTCATTCTAATCCCTAGTTATTTATATAGACAATATGCTATATATTATATATAAGCATATGCAATTGATTTAAAATCATTAGTATCTACAAATGTATTACAAGGATTATGACAAAGCTGGATATCTTTTCCTTTTTGAGATTTTGTGGTAGGTTTTCCTTTATTAGGTTTTGTAGTAGGTATATAATATGTATTATGTATGTATAATACATATATACTTGTGTCAAATGAACATGAATACATAAACCAGCCCTAAAGTCTTGATTGTATTATTTTGATGCAGTAATATTTGCCAGAGATATGTTTCATATTACCTTACTAGACAAATCATGTAACTATTGAAATGAAATGTCAAACTTAATACCTTGATAATCTACAGATTCTACCCCTTAAGAGTTGTATTTAACATTTTATACTTAAAAAAAAAATCAAACTCTCTTAAATGGTAAAAACAAATCAATTATGTATTTTTCCCCAGGCCAACTGGACACTGAACATGGTAAAGCATAAACCATGTAATTTGTTTAACAAAGAAAATAATGTCATCATGTCTAATAATTTAAAAATAATAAGAACGATATTATTTACTGTGCACTACAAATTACTCTAAACCTTAGTGGTTTAAAACAAACACTTATTCTTTCATAGATTCTAAGGGGTCAGGAACCCAGGAAGAGCTTGGCTGGCTCTCCTGCTTCCAGACTCCCTTCCCCACACTGGCAGGCCTTCTTGGTCCTGCACACATAAGCCACATGGCAGGGTATTGCCAGAGTGAGTGAGGCAAGGAAGCCATCGTCTTTTTACAACCTACCTGAGAGGTGACATCCCATTGCTTTTGAGTCAACATGGTCAGCCTCACCCTACAGGCGGCATTACACTGTGTGAACACCAGGCAGCCAAGTTAGAGGCTGCCTACAACAAGGACCAAGACTGATCAAGCAGCACACACCACAAGGAGCATCTTTTCCTCTATTCATCTTTCTTTTTACCAAAAAACAGTATTTTTCTAGACAACATTCAGAGGATATTTCCCAAAAGTTCGAAATCGTCCCTCATTCTTTCCAAATCAAGGAGGACGTAAAAAGAACATGCGAACCACTTATCTGTAAAAAAACAGGTCGGGCGCGGTGGCTCATGCCTGTAATCCCAGCACTTTGGGAGGCTGAGGCGGGTGGATCACCTAAGGTCAGGAGTTTGAGACCAGCCTGGCCAACATGGTGAAACCCTGTCTCTACTAAAATTACAAAAAAATTAGCCAGGCGTGGTGGCTCATGCCCGTAATCCCAGCTACTCAGGAGGCTGAGGCAGGAGAATCACTTGAATCTGGGAGGCAGAGGTTGCAGTGAGCTGAGACCTCACCATTGCACTCCAGCCTGGGCAACAAGAACAAAACTCTGTCTCCTAAATTAATTAATTAATTAAATAACAGAGGAGGAAAAGTGTGGAGAGAATACTATGGAAAACACTCCTTTTGGAGAGCTCAACATACGAAAATCACACCATATTTGCCAACTACAGTCAGAAGTGAAGAATGTGACACCCTCACATCAACTGTTTTTCTTGTCTTTCTGAATTAACTGTAATAACTCTAACAACAAAGAGTGAACACTCCATTTCATAAATACTGGACTTTCATGTTTTCATTAAATGAGAGTTCTAATAAAAGACTTAAGATGTAAGCGGGAAATCCTTACTATCTGCATGTTAGAAACACAAAACATCTGGCTAAGTTTACCAGGTATTAGACAGATAGTAAAATATCAGGAATAAAAGAAATAATATGTAAAAATATTTAATGTTACTTAGAAATTATCAAAGAATGGAATGGACATGAAGACAAGAATGTTTCTGACATTCTTTATCAAAAGTAGGGCACGCGATGAAAATTTAAAGATTCTGGGCATGGCAACACCATTATTAACAGATAAATAACTACTAATTATTGAGAACTTACTAAGTACTACGTAATATGTAATAGAATACATTATTCCTATAATGTTTGAAAGAATCCTATGAGGCCACTATCATTATTAGCTTCATTTGACAAATCTGAAAACTGAAGGCTCAGAGCGGTAAGGTGGCCACCTCATCCATGTGCACTAGTAAATCAGTGGTGGATTAGCCATGTCTCATTCTGCAGGTCACCTGCTTTTCCTAAAGGTCAGCTACCTACCACTAACGGAGACCAGAAACCTGAGACCCATGGTTCCTTATAGCTATCTTTGACAGGGCTAAGCCTCAGCAAGACTTAATCAGCATAAGAATACAACTGGGTAAGTAGAACAAAAGGAAAAATGAATTATTACCTATCTCATCTGGTATCAGAGGCAGTGACAATGGCAGAAAGCTTCAAAACAAAATCACACAGCGGTCAGCTCCCACTGGGCAAGTGTTGCTGGAGAGAAATGAATTACACGGCAAGGCCCGTGTGATGGGAAAGTGCATACCACTCTGCCTCATTGACACTTTGCTGCAGATCTTCCTTCTCACTCTCTGCTCTCTGTGCTGGCCCACCTCAAACTTATCTTATGGTTTTTAGGGCTAGTGAGACATGAAAGATGTGGAACTGACCACAAGGCACAGAACCTGGGCAGAGGGGCCTGCGGCGATGTGTCATGTGTCCCACCCTGTACTTTCTGGGGTCTCCTTCTGGAGATCAGCCAGGGTGGGGCAGCCCCCCCCCTTTTTTTTCTTTGTAACTTTTAACAGAAGATAAGCAGCAAAATGAGCAAATTAAAGCAAGCAGACTGTCTGACTATAACTAAAGCTATAAAGGTGAACTAGATAGCCTTACTCTTCATTGGGAAAATCAAACACTCTGTAAAAGGACAGTATTAGAAGATTGTGCTATTTAAAGAACTAGTCAGCAACTATTTCATATTAAGAAAGTGGAATGAACCATTCTTCTTAGCATAGCAAAGCAACTCTAACTTACTGGAAACAAATTATATTTGTAAAACATATCCAACATGTAGTCAGTTTTTCAAAACTCTAAGTCATATCTCGAGAAAAACAAAAACAACAAAACAATCTTTCTCTCCCATCCCAATCAAAAGTAAAAACAAAGCATACCATAAAACAACTAAAATCTGTATCTAAACCAGCAAGAAAAACTACCCACAACATATAAAATGAATGTATTCACCAACACCTTTGCATTTTTAGGTTCAGTTGAGTAATTTATAAAAATCAACCAATGTTTGTAAAATATTCATTGTACAGTATTAATAGAGTATCAGTTAAAATAACATTGGCCAAAGCTGTTGTAATAAAGTGTTGCGGGAGAACTTCACAACACTGGCCACCTGTAGACTTCCCAGTCACAAAATTTGCACATAAACTGAACATAGTCAGCTTTATTAAACTGAACATAAACTTAAGCTGTAAATTTAATAACCATGTTTTAACACATATTTTAGTGTTCATATTTCAAACCGCTTTAAGGCACAGCTAGAGGTAAGATACATTTGAAATTCATGTAAATGTTGACACTTTTTCCTTCCCATCCACATCTCGCAACTAGCTTCCTACAGGCACTCTTAAGTATGTTGATAAGGAATAGGTCAGTATCTTCCTTTCACTCAGCTTACCAGTGTCCTGAGGGCTCTAAACCCACAATGGTAGGTTCCAGAGGGGTCAATCCCTGCCCTGTACCGTGTTCCAGGAGAATGTGTCACATGACAAGTACTAGTTACCGTTCTCCTAGCAAGAACAATCCAAGTACTGTCACTATACAAAATATGGCTTATAGCAACAATGGATTTACCAAGGTACACCTCTGAAAAAACTGTTTGAGATGCAGAGATTAAAAGTAAGCCACACTGTCAGTATCTTAGACAAAAAATTCTTTAGACACTGAAAACAAAATATGCATTGACTACAAATTTAAAATAAATACTGCAAATTTTTCTATTTAGCTAGCTCATAATTAAAAGAGTGTCTAGGGACACTCTTTTTGAACTCAATAAAAGCAACGACAATTAGCTGAATAACCAGTGAGGCAAGGCATGAGAGGTGGGGATGAAAAGAGCAATGAGAGAGGGAGTGGCACACTCACACCACGTAAGCGTGAAGTGCAGGAGCACACATGAGAGATTTCGAGTGTGGGCCCAGCAGGTGGGAACTGGAACCATGACCCTACCCTGGAGTCCTATGGGGAAGCATGGCCCACCCCAGGCACAGAGTTGGCAAATGGGCAGAACTGTGAAAAATATGGGACTATCATATCCTCTTCCCATGGGAAGACAAAAGGGTGTGATGGCAGCCAAAGAAAAGTTTAAAAATCTGACCATGTTTGAGAAACAAGGCCCCACTTCCAGCAGGCAGCCCCACAGAAGATAGCCATTTTGGTTTTTATCTGATAAGAGGAAAGCTGGGGAAAGAAGAAAAATATCAGAATTACCTAATCACTAATCACCCCCAACAATTAAGCAAGGGTTTAGTAAAAAGTAAGGCAAAAGTGAAAATAAATGAAACGAGATCGGTGGGACCAAGAAAACTGAGTAGGAAGTACCTGAGTGAGAAGTCTATGAGGAATCAATGACTACAGCTGACATCTGCTGAGAGCAGCAAACTGGTGCCAAGTGACTTACAGGCATTATGCACTCATGGACTGTGCCCATCCTTGTCTAAAGCTGGCAAGATATGAGAGGGATGGAGACAGGACCAGAGCCCGTAAACACCAGAGACCTACTGTCCTAAAATTCCAGACCCCTGTCCTGAGCTGGAAAAGCAGGTCAAGCAAAGGGTGTGTCTCACAGGAAACAGATATGAGCAGATTCGGTGGAAGGAGCCCTGGGAAGAGGCATTTACAAAGCCAAATAATGGCCTCCCACCCTGCTGGTTAATTCCTGCCTACTCTCCTCCCATTCTCTCAGACAACTAGGAAAAGCAAGCAAACAAACAAACAAAAAACCAACAACAATTCTGAGCCCTCAACCAGAATCAACCCGAAGCTCACTCACTGTGTAACAGAAGAACAATCCTGATAGAGGCACACCCCAAAGACAATATGTGGGAGATTATTAAAAGACATGGCATAGTAACTGGACAAGACATGCCAGCCTCCTCACTCCTCAAAGCAAACCAAACAAGCCCCTTACTGAGGACAGCAAAAGCACACATACGGCATCCTAAAGACACGGTCCTTTATTTAAGAAAGTTCCCAGAAGTGCTTACTATGAAATAATTTAGAGATGACATAAAATCAATGTACGAGACTCAAAGAGGCGATGGTAAATGAACACGCTGAAATGAAAAACAAGATTGCAGAGCAACTCACAACACCAAGGACCAAAATAACATAAATACAGAACTAATAAATGAATTAGAAATAGCATGCTAGAAGAAATAAGGCTAAAGTCAGAAACCATGCCAAAGGCAAACACTTGTTTAAAAAGTGGTATATGCACACAATGAAGTTAGAAGGTGAGCAAATAAACAGAAGAGAGTAGGCATAAAGAATTAATGACTATTTAACAAGGAAAGCTGTGTTTCTAAAGCACAAAATCCAAGAGTTAGGAATAGAAGACAAGGCTATGGCTGAAAAGCCACATGATCAGGATGGCAAAACAGCAAGCTGGAAAATCTGGTAGTTCCCCATCATCCCTAAGCAGCGGAGCCAGGCCAGCAATGCCTTCTCCAGACTTCTTATGAAAAGACACCAAGGCCTTGGTAAGCCACAGTCAGCTGAGTCTTCTGTTACCTGCCTCCTCTCCCCAACAATCCTTCAGCCTATTTACACTCACTTCCCTTTCATCCAGCCTCCTCCCACTGCTGCAACAGCTCAGCCATTCTTCACAGTGAACCTTTTCTCTTTCACTGTACACGGCTGGCAAACTCTCCTCTGTACACTGCATCACCCTTTTAACGTTCTCTGAGCCTACATCTGGACAGAGCAACACTGCTGCAAAAAACCACCAACTCCATCAGATAGCGCTACTCTGCAAGAGGGTAAGGGGGCAGCTAACTCTCGCTCCCCATAAAGGTGGTTCCCACAGTACCACTCCTCCCCTTCCCTGCCTCACTCCTCAGTCAGTCACACTTATGCAGACCATCTCTCCTGTCTGTCTCCCCAATCCTCACTGGTCCATTTGTCTCACTCTCACAGCTGTGTGCCTGCAATACCTCAATTCCCAGCCTCTCAATTTCCTTGGATCAGATCTCATCCTGCCGGCTTCCACCTCCCTGACACCTGTGGCTCTGGCAGGAGGAATGTCTTATCCTATTTAAAACAAATCCCATTGTATCCTCCAGGACCGAAATCCTTCAGCCACCAAACTGTTAGTATTCTCTCTGTATTAGTGACCAATAATGCTAGCATTAGTCAAAGTTCCAAATGTTCTACATCCTTGCCAACATTTACTACAGTCTTTAATTTTAGTCATTGTGTAGGTGTTCAGTACTGGCTCACTGTGGTTTTAATCTGTATTTCCCTAAAGACTACTGATATTGAGCATTTTTTATGTGCATATTTGCCATGCTTACATTTTCTTTAGTGAGGTGTCTGCTCAAATCTCTTGACCATGTTTGAATTAAGTTGCTTTGTTTTCTTACTATTGAGTTTAGAAAATTCTCTACAAATTTTGGATACAAGTCCTTTATCAAAAATGTGATTTACACATATCTTCTTCTATTCTAGAGCTTTCATTTCCATTCTCTTAACAGTATCTTGACAAAAGACATTCTTAACTTCAATAAGCCTGGTATTTCTATTTTTTTCTCATGTGGATCATGTTCTTGTTGTCTTATCTAAGAAACCTTAGATTTCTAACCAGAAATGGGAAAGATATTTTACCTTAAATTTTTTGTAAGCACTTCTGTTTTTAGGTTTTAGATTTTAAGTCTGTGATCCATTTTTATCAATTTTTACATATTGTGACAACTATGGATTGAAGTTCATTCTTTTGCATATGGACAACCAATAGCTGAAAAGCCTGTTCCTTCCTTGATGAACTGCCTTCGCACCAGGCTTTATTTTTAAATGTTCAAGTCTGTATTATATATTATTTTTGTCTCTAAGGAGTCTACTAAAAACATCTCAAGATGAAGGACATAACTTTTTCAAGATATAGGACATAACTTTTTCCTAAAAATGCCTACAACTATTAGAAATATAAGGAAGAAAAATAAGAGCATAAGTTCCTAACAATATTGGCTTTTGGACAAAGAAAGCACAACCTAAAAGTCGTGATACAAAAGAAGCCTGTGGGAAGCGTGAGTGCCCCCAGGGGTAGTAGGAATATGGCTGAGGAACACAGATGAGCTCTGGGGTGGGACACAGAAACTTAAATAACTGGCAGGTAAATCTTGAGCTTATAATACCAGTTTTTATCCTCACTGTTTCCACATAAAAATGTACTTATATACATACAGTAAGTCCTCACATAACAGTGTTGGTTCCTGGAAATTAGGACTTTAAGTGAAACAACATAACAAAAGCAACAACATTATAAAACAACAATGTTGAACAAAAGGATGTGATTTCAGGAGCCGCTGTACATCATTTTGCTTAATGTTGCAGTTTCCAAGAACCTAAGTCGATATTAAATGAGGATTTACTGTTACTATTAGCAGGCTAGCACAATGGCATTTTTGGCTCACAGTCACTCACAGTCAACACTGTCACACTGTGACTAGGCTTCTATGTTTCTAGTGGATACCTCCATGTAAATTATGAAAAACAGAAATGAATAAAGAATACAACATTTCTGGGCCAGGCACGGTGGCTTACACCTATTATGCCAGCACTTTGGGAAGCTGAGGTGGGCAGATCACTTGAGCCCAAGAGTTCGAGACAAGCCTGGGAAACATGGCAAAACCCTTGGGTGGCTAAGGTGGGAGGATCACCTGAGCCGGGGAGGTTGAGGCTGCAGTGAGCCGTGATTGCACCACTGCACTCCTGCCTAGGTAACAGACTCTGTCTCAAAAAGCAGCAAAAAAAAAAAAAAAAAAAAAAAAGAACACAATATTTCTGAACAGTGACCTGGAATTCCGTAAGAAGGGGGTTGGGGAACACTAGAGCCACGTGGCTCTGTGACATACCAAAGAAACAGTATCTCATACATCATCTTGTACAGCCCTCTTTTCCTATAACCTCACCCTTGTGGCTGTTCTTTGAGTTGATTACACAAAAGTTGTTTGTTTGGTAGTTTTTTTTTTTGGCAGCACTACCATATGATCAGCAATATGAGAGATACTTTAAAAGCATACTTCTCAAATGTCTTCTATACCTTTGTTCATGATTACGAATAAACAGGTAAAAGTACACTTAAAGACCATGTTCAAAAAGGTATTCATCAACTACTGTTTGTGTTCATTTTAAAAAAGACACTGTAATTTTTTAAAAATTAGGGGTTCCAGTTGTATTCTCTACTAAACTCTTCTTTTAGAAAGAAGGGAAAAAATGAAAAACTTATAAAATTATCTCCAGGCAGAAGGACAGAGGAGCTGTCAAGAACCTGACCTCACCTACCAGGGCAGGCCTGGAGTCTGGGAGCTCTGAGGCTGCACCTGCTGCCCAGCACATGGCAACTCACTCAGTGCACACCCACCTCACCCACTCCTCACAACTCACCCATCCCAGCTTGTCATGGTGTGCAAGTTTTTCGTACTCCTCTGAAAAATTCTCTTAATACCACAGTCCTAACAAACCATTCTGTAAAGGGCCCTAAAGGCTACTGCATGGCTCAGTAAACACAATGTTTATTTACTACATGTTCTTGTTCTCTGCATGTCCTGAGTGAGGATGTGTTACAGCAGGAGAAGTTACTCCCTGCCTTTTCCACACACGGAGGCAGGTGAGTCTCTTGAATCCCCAGGGAGCTGCCAGATGTGCGACCTATTAGCTTAAGCAGTATTTTTGCAAGTGTGTGATTCTAAATCACTACAGAGTATTTTTCATCACTACAGAGTATTTTTCGTCACTACTACCTATCTGCAGCAACTATGTAATCTGCATATCCATACTTTACTGCTCAGGCAACTAAAAACCTAAGAAAATGTTGAGGACATACTCATTATGTTTTCTTCTCTCTGGAATACAGCACCCATCATTTAAAGCTCAGTCAATAGAAAGAAACTTCAAGTTTCCAATATTTAATGAACCACTGATGTCCTCTGTCTTTTGATGGCAGAGAGTCACCCCCAAGACAAGCCTCTATCAGACTGTGGATGAACAAGTGTGAGCTCCTTGTTTCCTTCAACTTAGAGAGGGATACAGAATTCTGCTCTAGAGAACTTCTGATATTACACATCAGCACATCCCCTGGGTGTTGTAGAGGCAAGTAAGTATTTGATAAAGAGAAGAAATCTCTCATGGGTAGAGTGGCAACTTCCCTTAGCACATGGGTGAGCTGTGAGTCCACCACATGCTGCTGCAGCAGAAGACAAAGGGCAGCAGCATAGGGGTCCAGACAAGGGGTTACTGGGATACCACAGAGATGCATTTTACCTTTGGGAATCTTATTTCTATCACCTCTTAGGCAAGGTAGACAGGATGGGCTTGCCATTATGAACATTCTGGGCGATCACCATGTCCTCTCCTTGCCAGTTCCCTCTAGGTGCAGCAGCAGTGCTCCAAGGCCCCACAATACTTAGGGTGCACTGACATGGTTGAGGTGCTGGGCTCTTATCAAGACATGAAAATGAGCTCTTCTCTCCTAAGCTGAAACTATCTTTCTCCAGTGAAGAAGTTTCACCTCCTCTCACAGGCCTTTTTTTTTTTTTTTTTTTTTTTTTGAGACGGAGTCTTGCTCTGTCACCCAGGGTGGAATGCAGTGGAGAGATCTTGCCTCACTGCAACCTCTGTCTCCTGGATGCAAGTGATTCTCCTGCCTCAGCCTCCCCAGTAGCTGGACTACACGCGTGCGCCACCATGCCCAGCTAATTTTTTGTGAGATGGGGTTTCACTACGTTAGCCAGGATGGTCTTGATCTCCTGATCTCATGATTTGTCCACCTCTGACTCCCAAAGTCTTGGGATTACAGGTGTGAGCCAGTGTACCCAGTAGGTCTTTCTATAATGCAGAGGCTGCCAAGGTGAAACTTATGCCTGTGCTGTGTGTTTTCAGACTGTGAATACTCATAGGAGATTTACTCATGATGGGTCTTTACTACTTACAAAGTAGCTGGATTTCTGAGAGAAGTCACTGGAGAATGGTAAATACAAGTCAATCACTGGCTGATCATGTATTCATTATAAAAGCCAGAAGCTGTGGTTTCCACTGATATAAGCTCCCAAAGAGCCTGTAAAAGAAAAAGGGAAAGGGAGCCAAATGTCGAGTGAATGCCAGGACAGAGTAAACTTTCCATTTACTCCTGCTGCTCCTGAGCATTCTCTTTTGTTCCCTCATAACCCAAGAGCCCTCATATATTCTAGCAGCTCTTCAGACAAATTCTCATACTGATCAAGCAAAGAATAATTCACACTGCCCCTGTAAGTGCTGTGATTAAGTAATTATAATGTGGTAAGGGGTTGAGAAGGATTCCCTGCAATCCAGTACCTTCAGAGTCTGCTCTACTGTTAAACGGTCCAAGTCTAACTGAGCTCCCCATGCTGCTGAGAAAATCTACCCATCTACTGGTCAACCTTTTAATTTTTTTTAACCTCTTTTTATCTTTCAGGAATTTTTTTTTTTTGAGGGAAAAAAGTAGTAGGCATTTAAAAATAAAACTTTTACATACGGTCAAGGAAGAGCTACATGTTAATATGGTGCCTTGGAAAAAAGCATAAAATAGCAGCGGGGGACACGTATCTAGTGCTTACTATGTGCCAGGCCCTGTCCTAGTCACTTCATCAACTTTCAATTTTCACATCAGTTCTCTGAGGTGGTGCCTTCACCCCCATTTTGCAGAACCCTCAAGAGGCTATCACTGGCACCGTGACCACATCCATCACTACACTACCTCTTCTGTCTCTCATGACAACACAGAGTTGTGTGTGGCTATCTTCACTGACTCCCAACTCTACCTGGCTGGAGTAGCATAAAGGGCAGGGTGCAACTGGATTACCAAGGAGGCAAGATATTAGAAATAGACAGCAAAAGAATATATGAAGTGCAACACTATTAAGGTATCAGTGGATGTGGATATAATACATATTTTGACTAAATTGGATTAAAATCTATCATAAAAGCCTTAAGACAAAGAAACAAAGCCAGTAACACTGACTTTTTGACATGGAGGTACCAAAACAATCTCTTAATTTTTAGATTTTTACTGCTGGACCATAATCACATATGATATAGCTATATACGTGATGAGAATAGGCAAACTTTTTGCTTCTATAATAGTTGTTATTACCAGTGATTTTTTGTTTATCTTTTTCTTTACATCCAATGTATGGTTTAAAATTCTTGAAAGTACAGTACGATCTATTATGCTTCAGAGAATAATCTATCATACAATTTCTTAAACAAAGAAATTTCTTTCATAATTTGAAATGATTAAGTTTACCAAGATTCTCAACAATCTTTCATAACTACAGAGTGAAAAGTAACTTTGTACCTAGTAAACATTTCAACCTCAGACTACATACGATAAATTACTTCTCACTCAAGGGAAATCTGAAAAAATTAATCTAGTAGTTACCATTCTAATGTTTAACAGATGCACAGATTAGGGCTTTTTCTATGGTATAATATGAAGTGAGCAAATAACTAGAACTCTGGGAATTTATCAGATATTCTGATTTCAGAGACTCATATTTATGAGAAAATCATGA
The DNA here is from genome assembly GCA_963573385.1 of Cacajao melanocephalus. Classification (NCBI taxonomy): domain Eukaryota; kingdom Metazoa; phylum Chordata; class Mammalia; order Primates; family Pitheciidae; genus Cacajao; species Cacajao melanocephalus. The sequence continues at coordinate 109,833 of CAUYLG010035909.1, forward strand.
CTTACAGCCTAAAAACTAAACTTGTAAATAATATTTTTCTTTGTATGTTAAATTTATAAAACATCCCACCAAAACTCTGTGAAAGCAGAAGATAAATTATGGGGTATAATTTAAAGAAACTCAAGAAAAGGTAAACCTACAGTATTATTTCATGGGCCTAAGGCTGTAATGCATGCTTTTCACAGTAAGCCTCCTAGCTTCCTGTGCTTGTCAAGCGTAATGAGGAACTGACTTTCATCGGTTTGTGGCTCTTCTCTGATCCCTTATCTTGGTATCTAGAGAGCTAAGGAGGACTGCAGTCATCAGTAGCCCTGCAATCTCCTCACTGAAGCAGTTTCCATGTGAATTAACACCCAGCACCTCCTTTCAGATTAGTCTGTCAAGGTTACCTAAATATATCACTATGTGGTGGATAATCTTTGTATACTGTAAACTGTTAATACAAGTAATTCTTCTCTATACAAATTGTATTTTAATGGTATGAAATACAGCACAATTTAAGGAGACAAAATATATGTAAGAAAAAAATTAACGTAAGTTAAGTAAATAAGCTTAGAGTGAAAATAATTACATTTCCAACTAATTAAAATGGGAATAAAACTAATGTCCTTTCTAGCATACTTAAAGATCCATCCATAAGCAAACTGGCAGACAGAATGTTAACAAAGTAAATCTGAATTGTCTTCAGTGCACAGGCCTCTATCGGAAAGCAGACACAGCAAAAGACTGCACATCTGTGAAGAAGGTATCTCTGGATGGTGTGCACAAAACTTCCTTGGCTGACCTGAATTTCCCAGATTTTGTGATCTGGGGCTAAAATATAGGTACTGTAAGAGAAGTAAACAAAGGGCTATGGGAGGAAGCTGGGGAAAATCTTCCCTGAGCGAGGGCACCGGGTACAAGAAGGCCTCTCCCAACAATAGCAGGGGCCTTGAATAGCTGAGGTGGGGCACAGATGGGATGGGAAGGGCAAGGCTGAGAAACAAAAATAAAGTCTTCAATGCCAGGATGAGCTTATGCTTTCTTTAGTAAGCAATGTGAACCACTGGTTTTGAGGTAAAGTTCATTTAGCAATCATGGACATAAACATATGAAGGACAGAATTCCAGAGTCTAATTGTAAAATGCTAGATTAGCTCTGAGGGCAGGTAACAGAAGTCTAAATTAAGAGGGTGACAGTAGAAACGAATTCTAAACATAAGAGATGGGTAATCTAAAATGGCAAGCTGTCCATATTTCTTCAGTTAATAAAACATGCCAAGAACTGCCTATATTGGCAACCATTTGTATGACATCAATGCAACAATATGTCTACACTGAAGATTTTTTTCCTAATATCACAGCACATCTCTTAATTAACAAAAATCCTAAATGGCAGAATGGGGCAATCAATATATCCTTAATTACCTATGTAACCTCAGGAAAGGTTATAAGACTCAATTTCCACATTTTTGATATAGGAGTAACCTACCTTTTAGGCTTGACATAAAAATAAGAGACAATGGAATAATTCCTACCCCAGGACTTGATTATATAGCACAAACTCAAAGGGAAACTGAATCTGGATTTATAGCCTTGAACTGAAAATGTTTCAAACTGTCATGTCAAAGTTGGAATAAAATGTAAGTTTAGATTTATAAAAGGGTTTATATATTTAAAAAGTTCCCATTTGGGCCAGAGGTTTGGAATTGTAGACTTCTAATAAGCTTATAAAGTCACTAAATATATACACTAGTATGTATATATTACTCAGTATCAGAGCAAACTAATTAAATGTTGGCATGATTATTAACCATCAGATGAATAAATAGATGAGTCACAGTTAAACCCAGCATAAGAAGTTTCATGTTCAAAAACTCTAAGAGCGACCATCCATATATTGACTATACCTTTTGTTACGTTTTTTTAAAAAGTGTAATGCTTTCATGTTATATCGTCCTGAAAGAGCGGTTTTTGTTACAGTATCATGAAATATAGTGACATCAAGTATTTCATCTAATTCTACTGTTTACGTGCTTTTAATCTGCTGTCCAAGTGTGTAATGTGAGTGATGGCAGCACTACAAAAGAATGGAGTTTTTCAAAGAAAAAACTTTGCCCAGCTGCTTATAATAAAATAACCAAAATCTCACAGCAAGGGCTGATTAAGACAAAGATAAATATAGTAACAGATGCATACATCTGAAATAAATCTGAGAAAAACTGTTACAGAAGGATATTTCCATGACTGTCCTGATAAGCAATTTTTAGTGATTAAATATGCCTGTGCATATATATTTTTTCATATAAAAGTTACTTATAATGTCTCCTTACAAATTAATAGTCATAAAACAATTTTTATTTTCAACTATCAAGTGCTAACTTGGTCCAGAGCAAGGTTATCATTTAGAAATGACATTTATTATTTAAAATTAAAAGTATAATGTGAATTAACTTAGAAACTCATCTTTTTTCTTTCATTTTCAAAAAACAAGCTAGTTGCTCATGAATTGAGCAGCTCTTTAAGTTATGCAGCTCTATTTTAAAAATAGATAATTAAAAAATAAGCTCTAAGTTTTGGCATTTTATCTTCCATTTTATAGGAATTAAATATAATTAAATTTAAATAATATCATTTTATTTCAGTTTCATCTTATCTTAGAAACAACAAAGATTGATCATTTGTAATAAATGGAAGTATTTAAAATTGCTTTTGGCTACTCTATTAAATCAGTTAGTGAGGCTTATACTGTAAAACAAATATGTTTCTACCCAGACTGTAGCAATTAAGTTTATGATTTATTTAGTGGCATAAAATAACAGTTCATGAAATCTGTCCTAAAATAACATTTGTTAATAAAACCATCAACAAGATTATTCTGAAATATGAAATCTTGTAATGAGATAAGAAGTGGGACTGCCCTGCTACCCACAACCTGGAGACTGAGATCCAACCTGAGGGTAAAGACTATCGAGAACCCCAGAATTCTAAAGACAGTGACAAACTTGAGACTGCCCCTCCTTTGGTGTTCATGAAGGGCACCTGGCGTGGCACCAGCATGGCTACTGGCATCACCACCCAGCCACTTCCTTCCAGCTAAGCATTATGGATGGAGAGAAGGGAAGTCATTGTAGTCTTACCAAGGAGGGCTGGGACTTTACCTCTCCTTGCTCCTTCCCCACCTTTGTGGGTGGAGAGAGTCCAAGGGAAGAGGTCAAGGAGACTGGGGTGCCTGCAAGAACAGGAGACCAGCACTGCAGTGACAGCTGTCCCTGTGCTCAGGTGGCAGACTTACTGCACAGCCCCTCCTTCTACTGAACCAATGAAATGAAAAGTAGGGGAGAGGGTAGGGAGGAGAACACTGGTGGCAACCTGCACACCTGCTCTCTGGTGTGGTGAGGATATGACAGTCTCTTCTTAACACCATGGAAGGTACTGGGGCTGTAGCTACCTTGCCAGACCCTTACACAGGGAGACAGCCTATGAGCCAAAGACATGAGTTACAATTATTCAGCTGGCTTAAAAAAGCCAAAATAACACTGGCTTTAAAAAGACCAAAGCGTCTCTCTCCTTTTAAAATATCCCAAACTTGTAGCATTCTTGGGTTATCTCCTGTGTTGTTCTGCCACCCCCTGGGTGTGATCTTATCTGTGAGGTTGATGAGAATGTTCTCCAGTTCACACTGCAGCCATCTATGTGGACAGAAAGTTTCTCATAAGGCCA
>CAUYLG010035910.1:0-43969 GCA_963573385.1 Cacajao melanocephalus
GTTGTTTTTAAATTTCTCCCTCAGGTTTTCTCCCTTTGTTGCCACCCAACTTGGCGGGTAATACCCCCAGGCCCCCCCGCCCTTGGATTTTTTTTTTTTTTTTTTTTTTTTTTTTTTTTTTTTTCGTAGCGACAGGGTATCTCACTGTGTTCCCAGGCTGGTCTTGAATTCCTGGCCTCAAATAATCCTCTCACATTGGCCACCCAAAGCATTGAGATTACAGGTGTGAGCCACCTTGCTTGGCCAAAATTATGCCTCTTTTTATAGGTTAAAAAAATGCATGATTTCCTTTAATGTTATTAAAATCTCAAAATAATTGCTGTCTGTGTTTAGTTACTGTAATTTATTACCAAATAAACTGGATGCTCTTACCAACTATATAAGTCTCTCACCTTGAACTGCTTTTGAGGTAATATACCCGTTTTTTTTTTTTCCCCAAGAGAATTTAATTTAAAATAACAGTGAGTTTTTAAGGTATCTTTTTGTGAGGGCAACTGAGAATTAGACAAAAGCACTAGATACTTTTTGGAATGCTTGTGTTTTTCCAGCATTTGTATTTTTTTTAAAAACAGCATTAGTATATTTTAAGTTGATATGTTTTCATAGTCTTAGTAATTTCTTTATTATCTAATTTAATATTTGCCTAAATTGCTTTGCTTACTTGCTTGCTTGATTCATAACCAAGCCCTTTGTGATACCACTTTTCATAATCCAGTAAATAAATACTCACAGAATGACTCAAGGAATACCTAAATACCAAAAATTATGCTTTAAAAGCTTTGTGGAGTACATTTCCAATTTTAATATGAATGACTTAGATTACCCCATTTTGGATTATCTGTCTCATTTTAGGTGTTGCCACGGTCTGAAGTTGGTCTAAAAATGTGTAATAAAGTACTCATGTGCTCCTTCTGCATAGCATGTGTTTTCCACTAGAAATACGACGCTTTAAAAAAATAGCATGTGATACAAACTGAGTATTAAAGTGAAATACTGGTCTGTAGTGAAATTATTAAAATGGCGCCTAATGCTTACCTTGTAAGCCGGAGGAAACTCTTCATTGTCTTTCCCCTGGTAGGCTCCTCCTTTGTTCTCGGGTCCCCAAATACAAGTACTAACAACTTTAGAGATTAAACAGCCATCGCTGAGATAGCCTGGGAAGCTTGGTCAACTTCACTTGCCTTCCAAACAAGCGATTTAAAATGGAATTTAGGAATTGCATTTCTTGAGGATCCTGTAAATCTTTTGTCTGTATTCCCATAGTTCTTACCATAATCTTCTAATGATAGCAAGAGCTCACAATTAGCTTACTGAATGAATGAAATGTCAGTTTTTTCCATGAATAATTTAGATCTAAAATAATCAATATATTTTAAAGTAATTAATATATAATATTATGCCTGAAGTAGATCTGCAAACATAAAGTGATATCCTAAAGCAATATATTTGTATCTTATATTTTTAAAAATCGGAATAAATTGAGGAAGCTGCTTAAATATGATATTTTTTGGTTATTTTATTATAACACCATATTACCTTTTAGGAAAAGAATCTTGTATTTGCTGCTTATACATTTACATATTTTTCAATAAAATAGAGCTAATGGATTCAGAACATGTGTATAGACACACAAATGTTTTGCAGGAGCTTTATAGGAAAAACACAACCATGCTTACTTTTGATTTATTGACCACTTTAGTTTGTGACAGATGCCATCTGAATTTTCATGTTGGGATCCATTTTTTGACCGTGAAGACATAAATTATTCCCAGTAGGCTGGTGACTTCATTTAGCCTCTCATGCCTTTTATTTTGTTGTGGGTACATCTGGAGACCCATTATCTCCCACCAAAACCCCCACCCCCACCAGTCTGTTAAGTAATAACAACCTTTCTCACCCTGAAACAATAAGGTATCAGATGATTGCAGCCTCAGAAACAAAAGATTTCCACTTCCTTTCAGAGCAGGTTAGGGCTGTGATTCCCCTCCCACCCTGGTGAGCTGACACTCAAGAATATCTACTTTAGCCCTTTCTTTGTTAAGAAAGGATCATAACGGGGTCTGTATTGTACTCTTTCATTTGTTCCAGCAGGATATCTCCATTATTTTGGTCTGCTGCTTGGCACATGCAGCAGTTCTTCAATAGCACCTTGAATGGTGGTGTTTTTCTTTTGTCATGAAGCTTGAGCTTCATCTAAATAATTACTTTTGTTCAGAAATCAAACCCCACAAACCAAGTGTTTTTGACAGACACACTGACTCTGAGAATGTTCTTTGCCCCGTGTAAAATCAGCATCAATTCCTGATTAGATTCTCTTTCTGCCCCCATTAATTTCCAGGTCGTTTGGGTCCTGGGAATTGCTTGCTTGTGGCTTCTCTAATGACCATTTTGTGTTCAATGGGTTTGCTGATAGTTTAGAGCAATTTGGAAGTACTTTATGACTAGAATCTTATTCACTGTTTGGCAGAAGATGAAGGGGATTAATTGTAAGGGTATTGAATGAAGTCAGGTGACTCTGAGATGCTCTAATTGTTAAGGAAGGGATGTAAGAGGTTAAACACCATGTTTCTGAAGCCATAGAGCACACCATATATTTATCCCCTGTCATTGTCATAAAAACGATCCTTCCTTCTTCCCTTCCTTCCTTCCTTCCTTCCTTCCTTCCTTCCCTCCTTCCCTCCTTCCCTCCTTCCCTCCTTCCTTCCCTCCCTCCCTCCCTCCATTCCTTCCTTCCTCTTGGCAATTTAACAGTAAGGTTTCATTCAAAACTTATTTTTTCATTCAAAAACTTGTAAGTGCTCGCTATAGAGAACATAAAAAATTAAAAAAGACTTCCCTGTTTTGGTGTGTCAGCTTGTGTTAAAAATGAAGCATGTATAGTTTATAAAATTATGTATGAAGAATTCCTGAGAAGATTTATATGCCTTTCAGACTCAGCACTCTGAGTTCTAGTGACACCCTTGCAAAGCTCATTCTTTGCCTCTTAGTTGTTTGGAAAGACAGCGTGGTGTAAGTTACTAGCCTAAACTTTAGAGTAAAAATACCTAGGTTTAAATCTTGGTTCTCCTCTGTATTAACTGTGTAATCTTTGGGGAAGTTAATTAACCTTTCTGGGTCTCAGTTTCTCTCATGTGTAAAATGGGGGTAATGGCATCTACCTTATAGATTTGTCGTATTAAATAAGTTAAATGAATGAATACACATAAGGCACTAATTGTGTTAGCTATTTTTATCATCTTAACCATAATATTTAAATGTTTGTTTTTTCCAGACAAAATTTGAGGATTTAAAGAGATAAGATAGACTTTAGACTTTCTCACTAAATGAATTCACAATCTATATAGTTAAGTGATACCACAGATAGAAATACTTAAATTGCTTAATCACTAGATAAGTCTGGTGGGGAAATTAAAACACCCACACATGAGTGCCTATCTATTGGAACTTTTTAAGGGCCACTTTGGGTCCTCATGACACATGGACTTTTATCTTCAATTTGAAGAGCTTAGAATAATGATACTCAAAGTGTGCCCTGCTTCAGGGTCACCAAGATATATGTTTTAAAAATGTAAAATCCAGGACCCTCTTTACACCAGCTGAGCCAGAATTACAGGGCAAAGAGCCCAGGAATCTACGCTTTTTAGCTAGCTTCTCTGATGATTCTTAGGCACACTGAAAATAGAGAACAGTTGGCATAGTACAGCGGCTCTCAACCTAGATGTGCATGAAAATCAGTTGGGGAGCATTTAAAAGCTACAGATACTTAGATCCCAGGGACAGCAATCCTGATTTAACTGTTTAGGAGTGGTACACTGAGCATTCGCCTTAGCAGGTGATTATAGCATGCAGCCAGGGTTGAGAAGCAGTGATAGTAGAACACAAGTAGTGAAGGTGATTGTCAGGGATGTAAGCTGACTTGATATTTTTAAAAAGTCATTATGATGTAACCAGGGGCTGGGAAAAATGGAGAGTTACTTAATGGATATAGAGTTTCTGTTTGGGATGATGAAAAGTTCTGGAAATGGATAGTGGTGATGGTCACACAACTTTGTGAATGTATTTAATGCCATTGAGTCGTACAGTTAAAATATAAGCTTATGGTATGTTTAACACAATTTAAAAAGTACTTTATAAAAACCATTCTGACTGGATGCTGGGACTCACGCCTGTAATCTCAGCACATTGCGAAGCTGAGGTGGAAGGATCACTTGAGCTCAGGAGTTCGATAAGAGCCTAGGCAATATGGCAAGATCCCATCTCTACAACAGATTTAAAAATTAGCCAGTCGGTGTCATGCACCATGTAGTCCTGGCTACTAGGAAGGCTTAGGCAGGAGGATTGCTTGAGTCTGGGAGTGTGATGCTGTAGTGATCTATGATCATGCCACTGCACTTCAGTCTGGGCAACAGAATGAGACCCTGTCTCTAAAAAATAGAAATTAAAAAAATACTAGTTTCTTAATTTTATTAAAATTAAAATATTCACATATTGAAGCTTAATTTTTTTTCCTTTCACAGTGACAGTATATCATGTATGCCACTGATTCCAGGGGACACGCCCCTGCTTTCCTCCAACCTCAGAATGGAAACAGTCATCACTCATCCGGCTACGTTCCAGGGAAGGTTGTCCCATTGCGTCCCCCTCCCCCTCCAAAGAGTCAAGCTTCAGCCAAATTTACCTCCATCAGACGGGAAGACCGGGCAACCTTCGCATTCTTACCTGAAGAACAGCAAGCCCAGAGAGAAAGTCGAAAGCAAAAGAGACACAAAAATACTTTCATTTGTTTTGCTATTACTAGTTTCTTATTTTTTGTTGCACTTGCAATCATTTTAGGAATATCCTCAAAATATGCTCCAGATGGTAAGTGTGCCTGTACGTACATAGAACGTATTCTAGAAGAAAAAAGAGGAGGAAATAGTAGAATACTTAAAAAAATTTTTTTTAACTTAAGTTAGCCCTAGCTAACTAATACGCAGTTAGGCAATATGAGGTGTAATTTCTTATGAATGAGAGCAATTATTCAGTAATCTGTTGGAAATGATACAATTAAATGATTGCTCTTTCTGTTCATTGTGATACTTTGTTCCAGTGCTCAAAGAGGTCTCAGAGCACCTGTTTTGGAAATGCTTTCAGAGCCTTCACTAAATTCTTATCGTAGGTATGATTTTTGGACTGTTGCAAGTTTTTCTTTTTTTGAGGCAGAGTCTCACTCTGTTGCCCAGGCCGGAATGCAGTGGTGCAATCTTGGCTCACTGCAACCTTTGCCTCCTAGGTTCAAGTGATTCTCCTGCCTCAGCCTCCCGAGTAGCTAGGACTACAGGCGAGTGCTATCACACCTGGCTAATTTTTGTATTTTTAGTTGAGACGGGGTTTCATCATGTTGGCCAAGCTGGTCTCGAACTCCTGACCTCAAGTGATTTGCCCGCCTTGGCTTCCCAAAGTGCTGGGATTACAGGTGTGAGCCACCATGCTTGGCTGCAAGTTTGTTTTGGTTATAAATATAGTGAACTAGATTTTTTTTTTAAAGTAAGTGACTGAAAATAATACGATTTGTGTATGTGGCTTGAAATGGGCTTGGGAAGCAGTTCCAAAGGAAAAGCTTCAAATATTTTTGAGTAACAATATATATCCTGGAAGGGAAGCATCCTTTAGGATAAAAGTTCTGACATCTTTATCTAAAAATCAGTCATTTCTTCCTAGTTAAATATTATCCAGGGAGATTTTAATTTCTTAAATGGTCTTTTCTTTTCAAATTAATGATATATCAATACTTTGAAAAGTTTGGAAGAAGTTGGTTGCCAGTTAGCCTTAATAGAATACAAACAATGAATTGCCTCATAAAGGAATACCATCCATCTGTCTAAAATCAGAGGGCTTGGGATTGTGAAGAGAGAAGCAGACTCTTAATAGTCTGCACTGGGTACCATATTTTTCTGCATTTTTAAACAAAGTCTACAACAGATTTTTGTCAAGTTAAATGCTTCCTTAAGTGGCTATAACAGTTCAGAAGCATTTTACTACTTATAAGACTTAATGAATATTATATTATTTAGTTTTCCTGGGTGCTTTAAGGGATTTGTTTTAAAAAAATTTAAGGTTCTGGGAGAGGTAGTGCTAAATACTTCTAAGAAAATAAACCTGAAATGAGAGAGACATGCATATTAGTATCCTTAGGGACCAAACTGGTAGAACACATTATGAACTTACAACATTGATTTCCATTGCATGTGATATGACTTCCTCTCTCCTTTTCCCAGCTGAGTAACCAAGTTCTCTATGCTGATTCATAATAACTAAGTTTGCTGTGCTGATTCATACTTCCCAGCTATTCTGCAGTAAAGGGATACTAGACTAGTGGGAAATCAGAGCTGAAGTCTGTGGCTTTGATTGGTGTTTTCATATTCCATCTAAAACAGGGCATTGCTGATGGGGTTCCTTGAATCAACATTCTTTAGTTTCACATTTTGGCAGTATAAGTGCAGATCATCAGTGGAAAGATCTGGTATTCTGAAATATTTCAGGGTCAGCCTGACTGTGGTTACTGCTGTTACATAACTTTGAGAATATAATTCACTGCTCTGCAAGTGGGTAGCTGGGAAGGTGGGGCTGGCTGAGCTATTTTTCAGTGCTTAGTACAGACCACAGATTTTCTCATTAAGTGCATTTTACTGGAAGGAAATAGACTGGAATTTTTGGTGATGGTTCTAATGAAGCATGCTCTCCTGAGGAATAATTATAAACAATTAAGAGAAATTATATAACCATTGAAGTAGGCTCCAGATCTCAAAAGACTGGATTTCCTTCTTTGTAGCTGGGTACAGTGCTTGTTATAACACTATGGAGAATTTCAGGTAGATGTTTTATGGGAAGAGGGAAGTAGAAGAAAAGTTCAAGGAATCCTCATTATTAAATCAAAACAAATTTAAGAGATTTTTTTTGTTTCTTTGATGGGAAGAAAAGCTTAAAGATTGTTTTTAGTGTAATAGTATACTCATTGACTTATCAGAAGCATTAAATATCAACAGTTATGAAACTGCTGTGAGAAAACTGAATTCCATGAAATAATTGCCAGTGATATAACTGTTGAGACTAATTTTAGCTGTGGTTAATATCACCTTAAAGAGAAAGTGTAAATCTAGGGCGTCGTAAGAGCTCAGAAACAGGAAGATGTTTGCATTAGTGTTACGCAAGTTCAAAATGAGGAATCTTTTTTTTTTCTGTATAGAACAATATCTCTGTGCAGCACCCCACTTCTCTATTTTTTCTCAAGTCATTCCTCAACATATACCCTCTACCTTAATGAAAGGAATTTCTTCATATGGTTTTCAAGCATGTCTTGCTTATTCCTACCTTTGCTCAGTTTAAATACAGCCATCTTGGAATTCTAGCTGAGCAACCAAATGGACTACTTGGATCGCAAGGGATACTTGTATTGCTAGTGTTCTCTGATCCTCTTGTTTAAATACTGCCCATCCTTTGGTGTCCAGGTCTTGAGTCACCTGTTCATGAAGCTGCCTCAGTTACTCCAGCTCCATGCCTCCTTTGCCTGAGGTCTTTTGAACCTCAAGTCACTACCATATTGTTCAGCATTTCATTTTTTCATACTTGGTGGTTTTTTTCTCCAAAGCTTGAATATAAACTCTGAGGAAATGTGAGCTGATTCTATGCTTTATAAATTTTAAAATATCTGGTACAGAGTGGATAAATTGATGCTCCACAAATACTTGATCATTAGTTGATCAAAATTGAAGGTGTGATTTTTTTTTTCTCCCCTCTTCAAAATGATGGCAAACATTAAAGGTTTCATGCATTAAATAGCTATGGCTATTTTAATTAAATACTTTTATATTTTCATGATTATAACACCTATTCAAGAGCCAGGTTCTAACTCCAGTAAAGGAACACTACAAGTAAAGAATCTCATTTTCTAAAAGGGGAAACTTGCGTGTCACTCAGGTTTCTAAGTAATCTTTGGCTTCTGTAACCTGTAATTTCCTCATCTCTGAAAATAGAAGTTATGTCGTTAGCCACTTGCGTCTTTCATTTTGTTGGGAGAGTGCACATGGCTGAAGATAGTGATGTTTCTCAGTCTTGGAGAGAGGTGCTATTAACACCTGCTTCATTATTCACTGTTTACGGGAAGGAACTTACGAAAACCTGGTAAATGTAGTATTTAGCGATTTTCACTTTTACCAGGATGTTGCGAATATATTTTCTAAAATAGCTTTCTAGTGTGAATCCCAGGACAATTTATAATTTTGCCTCTTTCTATTGGTTTATTTCCAGAGTAGATGATTCAGGAGAACTCTTTTTTTTTTTTTTTTCCCGTGAAGTTTGTCCTGAACTAGATGCTAGCAATTTAGTTTTGCAGTAATGCTTTAAAACGGAAATGTGTTGAGAAATTAAAGAGTAAGATGGTTCTCTGCTGGTGGAAAGGGGTGGGATTTCCATTCTACTGGCAGGAAATCAAAATATGTTAGCACATTTCTTGCAGATCTGCAGTAAATAATGGTAGTGCTTGGATTTGGCTGTACTATTCTTGCATTTTAATGGGTTGGATGGAATATTAATGTGTTTATAGAAAATTGCCCAGATCAAAATCCTCGTCTCAGGAACTGGGATCCAGGACAAGATTCTGCAAAGCAAGTTGTTATCAAGGAGGGAGATATGCTCCGTCTGACCTCAGATGCCACCGTGCATTCTATAGTCATTCAGGATGGAGGTAGGTAATGGCTCTTGCCTATGGGAGCTGCAAGGTTGCTCTTTAATGTGGGGGATAGTTGATGTTTCTTGTATAGGAAACTATTGTTAGGCAGAATAGCCTTTAGTCTGTGGTGTTACTCTAACCATGGAGATTTGGAAAGTTCCTGAGATAAAGCCAGAGAATTTATCCAAAGATAAGCACCATAGAATTTAAGAGCTTAGACCTTAGGTATCATTCAAATCAAGACCCCTGATTTATAGACAAGGAAACAGTACCAGAGAGGTGATCTGTGAAAGCTAAATTTTTGTTACAATTCTGAAAGTGATGAGAAAGTTAACATGAGTAAACATATACAAAAATAAGATTCGGGTTTGTAGGCTCTTAGATATTTTTTGAATGACCACACCAGGCTCGGCTGGAAGTCCAGTGTGCTATCCGTTGCGCCACAGAGCCGGCTGGCTCTTAGATATTTTTAAGAGAAATTATTTAACCTCTAAAGTGAATAGATTGAAATTCACAGTCATGGGCATTGAGAGTATATTAAGATATGAACTCTTCACTTTTCCCTTTGGTTTTCTAAGCGGACTCTTAGTGAATTCTTTTTTCCGACTTAATTGCGGAAGTGTATTTTACCTTAAGGTGAACTCTATTTCCTTGTATCTCAGAAAGATGATTTAGAAGTTGGCTTACAGGGGTGATGTTCCCTGCAGGACTGCTTGTATTTGGGGACAATAAAGATGGATCCAGAAATATTACTTTGAGGACTCGTTACATCCTGATCCAGGATGGTGGGGCGCTTCATATTGGAGCAGAAAAATGCCGCTATAAATCCAAAGCGACAATTGCCTTGTATGGCAAGTCAGATGAAGGTGAAAGTATGCCAACATTTGGCAAAAAGTTTATTGGTGTGGAAGCTGGTGGGACACTGGAGTTACACGGTGCACGGAAGACATCGTGGACGTTGTTGGCAAAGACCCTGAATTCCTCAGGCTTGCCCTTTGGGTCCTACACCTTTGAAAAGGACTTTTCCCGGGGCCTCAATGTGAGGGTCATTGACCAAGACACAGCCAAAATTTTGGAAAGTGAGAAGTTTGATACCCATGAATACCACAATGAGAGCAGGCGGCTTCAGGAGTTTCTGAGGTTCCAGGATCCAGGTCGGATTGTTGCCATAGCTGTTGGGGATTCAGCCGCTAAAAGCCTCTTGCAAGGAGCCATCCAGATGATCCAGGACCGGTTGGGAAGTGAACTGATCCAAGGACTGGGCTACAGGTAGGCACACCTTCTTCCCAGATCTCTATTAGAGTCCGTGTCTGTGTGAGAGAAGAGTGAGGCTGAGGAAAGAAGCCGCAGCAGGACTCAGGCATTGGAAGGGCCACTACCACGTGTACGCCTGGTAGCTTTGAGACATGGGGCTGGAGGGTAAGACGCTGCATACAGAAGCTATTTTCCTTGGCTTTCATTTACGAAGCCCTTTGTGAACTGGAGTGCCAGGCTAGTGAAAAGCTGAGAACAGAAATGAGGTACTGAAAAACAGTCAGGCAGTTTAAGGACAATTTGCCTCTGAAGAGACTTCTTCCTTTTATTACCTACTGAAGATCATATGAAACTCAGGCTAATTGAGGCAACTTATGAGTTCAAAGGTTAGGGCAGAATTTCATGCTAAGTTCTAAACCTTTCTTAAAAGCCTATGGGGGTAGAATATACAGTTTTGTTGTTGTTTTTTTGGACTCCTTTGCGTGCTGATTTGAATCTGCTTGTTTGATTGGCACAGGTCTATAGACCCCTGGCATATGTGAGGAAGGAAAAAGTTAAGAGGGCTAGGAAATTCATCCAGATAGCAGAATTTATTTCTGCTATTTATTGTTAACATACCCTGTTCTTTTTATTTTTTATTTTTAGAGACAGTCTTGCTCTGTTGCACAAGCTGGAGTGTGGTGGTGCGGTTGCAGCTCACTGCAGCCTCCACCTCCTGGGCTCCAGCAATCCTTCCATCTCAGCCTCCCAGGTAGCTGAGACTACAAGCAATTGCCACCACATCTGTCTGATTTTTAAACTTTGTGTAGATATGGGTCTCATTTTGTTGCCTGGGCTGGTCTCCAACTCCTTTGCTCAAGTGATCCTCCTGCCTCAGCCTCCCAAAGCGTTGGCTTTATAGGCATGAATCACCACACCCAGCCTTCTTGTGCCATATTCTAATTAACTGTGATTTCCTAATGCAGTTCTGAGTCTAGGGGAAGTAGCTGGCCTACCATTTCATTTAAAAAAACAGAAGTTTTTAATTCTGCTGAATGTTCTTAGTAATGTCAGGGAATATCTATGGTGGAAAAAGTAAGAAGACCTCAAAACCCACAGGCCAGAATGATCTAGGCACTATTTTTTCCTTTGATGGTAGATTGTTGGAATGGGATATTACCTACAGCAATTCTAGAGAAGGCTATAGAAAGACAAAAATTAGTGAAAAAAAACAGTCTGTAACATTTTAGAAATGCCTTTTATTCACGTAGGAGATATTTAGGAGATGCTAAATGCTGGATACCCATGGATGCTTAGACGAAACGACACTGTCTCAGAGCCCTCAGTTAATCCAGTGGATAAACAGAGACCCAAATAGATGATGATCATACATTGCAGTGAGACACGCTGCAGTTACAGGGTGTAATGGGAACATAAGTATTAATAGAAAGAGCCTCTACGTTGGCCTAGCAAATCGGTGCAGGCTCCCCAAAGGCAAGAGACCTGAAGGGAATTCAGGAGTGTGCTGCGTAGACAGCAGAGAAGGAAGCTTTTTCAGACTGAGGAAATTCCATGTGCAAAACCTAAGGGTTGTTTTTCTTGTTTTGCTTTTTATTTTTGAAATATGATACAAAAAAGTGCTAAAAATAAGAATGTAGAGCTTAATGAGTTGCCACAATGTGATGCCTGTGTAGCCACCACCCAGGTCAAGAAATAGGACATTGCCAGCAGCCCAGAAGTTCCCTTCCTCCCTCTGCTATACAACAATCACTCTCTTCCCCACCAAAGGGAACCATGCTCCTGAATTTGTGGGATCTACTAAAGTTTCAGCTTGCCTGTTTTTCAACTTCATACAAATGGAAGCAGACAATATATCATATTTTGTGTCTGGCGTCTTTGTGCAGTGTTATGTTATTGAATACTATTCACATTGTTGCATATAGTGCTGGCTCATTTTCTTTTCTTTTTTAAATTATAAATAGAGATGGGGTCTCACTCTGTTGACCAGGCTGGTCTCAAACTCCTGGCCTCAAATAATCCTCCCATCTCAGCCTCGCAAATTGTTGCAATTACAGGCATGAGTCATGTGCCTCGCTGAGGCTCATTTTCATAGCTGTTTATTTTCTGTTGTATGAATATACCACAGTTTATTTATTGGTGGCATCTGAGTGGCTTTCCAGTTTGGACCTGTATAAAATTGCTTCCCCAGATGTTCCTTGATCCATCCATCTCTTGATGTACATGTGCATGCATTTCTATAATTTATGGACTTAGGAGTGGAAGCATGATTCTTTCAAAGTTAGAGAACTACTTTGTTTCATTATCCAGTAATGCCAGGGATTACAACTTCTATTTCTTCATGCTATTATTGTTTCTAGATTTGCATGATCATTAGCTGTGACTATTTTGACTTTCTTAGGTTCCTCTCCCTACTGGTTTCTCAATTCCTTTTAAAATATCACCCTTGATTTCATAGAGGAATTATAGTTGTGATCTTTTGCCAATGTTCCATTGCATAGACATTATCTCCAATGTACATAAACACATAGGCCTTTGAAGATAATGTTCTGGTGCACTGAAATTTTCCCTCAAGTGGAGGAGGAAAGTAGGAGTGTTTTGAAGATAATGTCAATAAGAGAGAAAGAACATTGGTTTATAGTTGCTGAGGCAGTTCTGGTAAAGAAAGGAAGCCTCTGATATCCTTCCTCTCTTTTCTTCTCTCAAATAGGAGATAATACATTGAGACATTCTTTATTTGATTCTTTCTGCTGTATCAAGGGATATAAATAAAACTACAAAGGACTGTTGTCCAAAGAGTAGCAAATCCATACAGGGGCGGCTGTGGAATTTGTAAGGGTGTAGGCATGCTTTGGTTAGCTTTTATCTATGAATATCCAGCCATCTGTCAGACACAGATTATAATTGTTATTTTATTTCTAGAATAGGAACTTGACATTTTTCTTTTCATGTTTTAAACCAGAAGTCCTAAAGCAAATTTTCTGGGTTTTAAAAGTCGTCCCTTTGCTTTGATTGCCTTTGGTCACAAGTTTGAGCACGTCTCTGAGATATTTAGAATCAGAAATAATGGTGTTTTCAGGCCAGGTGCAGTGGCTCACGCCCGTAATCCCAGCACTTTGGGAGGCTGAGGTGGTCGGATTACCAGAGGTCAGGAGTTCAAGACCAGTTTGGCCAACATGGTGAAACCCTGTCTCTACTAAAAATTAAATATACAAAAATTAGCTGGGCCTGGTGGCGGGCACCTGTAATCCCAGCTGCTTAGAAGACTGAGGCAGGAGAATCGCTTGCACCTGGGAGGTGGAGGTTGCAGTGAGCCAAGATCGCACCATTGTACTCTAGCCTGGGCAACAGGAGTGAGACTCCATCTCAAAAAAAAAGAAAAAAAAAGAAATAATGGCATTTTAAAAAGTTAAAATCTGTCAGATAGCGATTCTACAGCTTTAATTTAGGAATGTTAAGAAATCTCTCAGTTTGCAAGGATCTTTTTAAGTGGAGACTTTAAAGTCTCCACTTGAAAAAATTCTGACACCTAGGGTGCATCTTAGATCAATTATGTCAGGAAGAAGGATAAGACCCCCAGGCTATTGAAGGTTGATGATTGCTACGCTAACCTCTAGTCTCTAATTTAGGGGTTTTCAAATCATGGTGCCCTGACCTGCAGCATTAACATAATTTGGTAACCCATTAGAAATGCAGATTCTCTGGTCCTACCTCAGACACTGAGAGAGTGGGGCCAGCGATCTAATTCAGCACACCCTTCCCTTCTCCTGTTGATCTGGATGCATACTGAAGTTTGAGAACCACTGCCTAAACTCAGTGGCTCTCAAGTGTAACTGCACATTCAAGTCACCTGGGAACTTTAAAAACACAGTGAGACCCTGTCTCCAAAAAATAAAAATAAATTATTATTTTTTCTTTATTATGAAAAAAATATATACAAATGTGGGACCCAACCTTTTGCTGTTATTAATATGATTCCCTTTATCTGAGATGGCATCTGAGCATTGATATATTTTTCAAACTCCCTAGGTAATTCTATCATGCAGTTAGATTTTTGAGAACATTTTATTAATAGAAAGGATAGTTTCAAAGACAGCAGGTGATAATCATTTTAAAAGAAAGAAAATAGCTGGGGTGGTGGCTCACGCCTGTAATCCCAGCACTTTGGGAGGCCGAGGTGGGCGGATCACGAGGTCAAGAGATCGAGACCATCCTGGCCAACATGATGAAACCCTGTCTCTACTAAAAATACAAAAATTAGCTGGGCATGGTGGTGCGTGCCTGTAGTCTCAGCTACTTGGGAGGCTGAGGCAGGAGAATCGCTTGAACCTGGGAGGCGGAGGTCGCAGTGAGCTGAGATCACACCACTACATTCCAGCCTGGTGACAAACTGAGACTCCATTTAAAAAAAAAAAAAAGGCAAAGAAAATAAATGGATTTATGGCCCAATGATATGTGTGATATGGATGTGTGTTGAGGAAGTAAGTCAATGATTAACTGAAATTGTAGTCATCCGTGTCCCACCTGTTACAGAGCTGGACAAACAAGTCTTTAAAAACTAGGTGCATTTCCTTCTATGATGTTACTTCAGTCAAGGTTTGGAATTGTAGCCTCATATGGAAAAAACATTAGAGATGGACAAGAATAGGAGAATTAAACAGCACTCTGTAATAACATCCTTGTCAGGGATTTTGTGAATACCATGACAAATAATCAAATGCACATGCTCTTTTTCCTTCTAGGCAAGCTTGGGCTTTAGTTGGTGTCATTGATGGTGGAAGCACTTCTTGCAATGAATCTGTGAGAAACTATGAAAATCATAGCAGTGGTGGGAAGGCTCTTGCCCAAAGAGAATTTTATACTGTGGATGGCCAGAAGTTCTCTGTGACAGCTTATAGTGAATGGATTGAAGGTAGGCAAGTACAGGTTATACTCTTGTAAGACACTGATAAGTATTATGACAGATTTTTTTTTTTAGAATAGTATTTTGTTCAGATGACAGTTGCCTGGTTAGATTTCTCAAGTAGTTGAAGTTGAAACTTACAGTTTTCCTACTGTACTTAACCTTTTAGAACAAAATCCAGTCATCTTTTAGAATAGGGGTGTCCAATCTTTCGGCTTCCCTGGGCCACACTGGAAGAAGAATTACCTTGGGCCATACACCAAATATAGTAACACTAATGATAGCTGATGAGCTAAAAAACAAAACAAAACAATGTTTTAAAAAAGTTTGTGAATTTGTGTTGGGCTGCATTCAAAGTCGTCCTGGGCTGCATGTGGCCCTCAGACTGTGGGTTGGACAAGCTTGTTTTAGAATAAAGTTGAGCTGAAACTTGAGTAGACCATTCTTCAGTCTAGAAACAGTCGTCTGGGCTTGGGGTGAAGAGATGATCTATTAGGGATGAGGAAGATGGAGTCAAGCCCCAGCTTTCTGCCTCCAAGATGACTGCTGTTTCTCTGCCTCTGCCAAAAAGCATAGGTGGTGGGTAAGAAGCGTTTCTTAGCAGGAATTTTATCCTGTAAGAGGATTTTGGAGAGTTTAGTGGTACTGCCTCCAGTAATATTCTAGACAGGATAATTACTGACAGACCGCTAGTCAATGTTTCCTATGTAGGAAATGTTATTTTCATTTCCATATTAGTGATAACTACTCATTTCTGAAAGATGGTATGATCTAGCTATCTCTCATAAGATACTGTTCATGTCTCATATTCTCAGTGATTCTTTCTGGAAGAGGTAGAAAGTTTTCTTCAGGAATCAGAGAATGAACTTTCTTTTATGCTTTCCGTTCAGTAGTGCTAATAGAAAATAGACAGGAAAGAAAAAATGAGTTACTGAGTAATACAAATCTTTCCCATCTAACCTTCTGGCTTAAAAAATGTTTAACAGAAAGGAACAAATTCTAGTGATCTTTCAAGTCAAAATTTATTTGTCTAGTAGTCATCTTTTTTTAAAGCATTATTGAATTTTTTTTTTTTTTTTTTGAGATGGAGTCTTGTTCTGTCGCCCAGGCTAGAGTGCAGTGGTGCGATCTTGGCTTAATGCACTCTGCCTCCCGGTTTCAAGCAATTCTCCTGCCTCAGCTTCCCAAGTAGCTGGGATTACAAGTGCGCGCCACCATGCTTCGCTAATTTTTTTGTATTTCTGTTATAGATAGAATTTCACCATGTTGGCCAGGCTGGTCTCCAACTCCTGACCTGAAGTGATCCATCTACTTCCACTTCCCAAAGTGCTGGGATTACAGGCATGGGTGCATTACTGAAATTTTATCTGGACAAAAGAAGGTTTCTTTTTTTTTTTTTTTTTTGTCTTTTTGTTCTTTTCCTTTTTGCGGAGAATGGGATCTCGCTATATTGCCCAGGCAGGTCTCGAACTCCTGGGCTCAAGCTATCCTCCCGCCTCTGCCTCCCTAAGATCTGGGATTATAGTGAGCCACAGTGCCCAGCGAGAATGTTTCTTAATTGCTGTTAGGGGAATTAATTTTTTTGGTAAAAATGTGAAATTTGGGGTAGGGGTTGTTTTTGCCTATATGAGTTTTTTTTTATCTTTGTTCTTAACCTGCTTGTTTTGATTCTTGGAAAGTATAATACAGAGGCTTTGGAAGAAATTGGGCTCTAGAATTAGATTAGTTTTAAATTTTGGGCTCTTCCATATTTAGCTGTTATTCAAACACCCTGCTCTTTGTTTCTTTCATCTCTAATAAATATAATAGCTCCTGTCTCTCACAGGATGTTTTGATGAAAGTTTATTATGCATGTGAGGTCCCAACAACTATTAGCTATCATTTTTATTGTTAGAGATGCTATTATTAATATTATTTGTGTAAAATCTTATAGGCTTTATTATCTGGATGCAAGAAACATATTCAGAAAACATTTTAGATTTATCAGATACTTTCTTTGTGTGCTTTATGGAAATAGAAAAGCAGGGTAGATAGTACAAAAACAGAATCCAGGACTTGCCCTAGAAAAGCAGGGTAGATAGTACAAAAACAGAATCCAGGACTTGCCCAGGTTAAGTTTTATCTGCATAGTTGGAAGAGCTGGGTCCAGTGCTCATGCCTATAATCTCAGAGCTTTGGGAGCCTGAAGTGGGAGGATCACTTAAGATTAGGTCTGGGCAACATAGTGAGACTATGTCTTTACATTTTTTTTAAAGACTGTAAGAATTTACATATTGTTGCTTGTTCCTTGCTTTAAATTTCCCCACGTTTAATTCTCCAAAGTAAATGTGTTCTGTCACTTTTCTTCTCTTTTTTTTTGAGACAGAGTCTTGCTCTGTCACCCAGGCTGGGATTCAAGTGATTCTCCTGCTTCAGCCCTCTGAGTAGCTGGGACTACAGGCATGTGCCACTACGCCCACCTAATTTTCATATTTTTAGTAGAGACGGGGTTTCACCATGTTGGCCAGGCTGGTCTTGAACTCCTGACTTCAGGTGATCTGCCCACCTCAGCCTCCCAAAGTGTTGAGATTACAGGCTTTTTTTTCTTTTCTTTTTTGAGAAAGGTCTCACTGTTCTCTTCCAGGCTGGAGTGCAGTACAGTCACAACTCACTGCAGCCTTGACCTCCTGGGCTTAAGCAGTCTTTCCGCCTCAGCCTTCCTACCTCAGGGTAGTATGCTGGTAATTAGAAGGACGACAGAAAAGTACAGATATTTATTAAACAGCTGTCTTTTGAAATGTCATGTTTTCCTTCTCTATCAGTGCTATGAAGTAGTTCCCATCTATTTCATAGACATTTCCATTAAGTCAGCTATTGGTTTATGACAGATTATATCATGAATGTTAAGAAGCAGAAAACATTTCTATACTGGATACCATGTAAAAGAAGCCAAGTTACGAAGTTGGATTAGATTTTCAGTTCTTGTCTGCTTAATTGGGAACTAACTTTGACTTTTAAAGGAGACATTAGGAAAGATCAGTAATTAGTAGTCATTAGATTACATAATTTACATCATCCCAGGAAAGGAGCTCAGTTGCACAGGGACAGCACTGTGTGACCTCAGGTCACATTGCAGATCATACTGGTCATACTCATCCATTCTGCAGACATAATGGATCCACAGACAAGACAGAGTAGTGCATATGTAAATAATATACTCTGCTACCTTCACTGATGCAACTTCCAAAGAGGTGAGTGGTCCTCCCATTGGGAAGGTATGAACAATACCAGGCAATATACCGAGAGAATACTGGAGAGAGAAAGGCTGCTTCTAACACAGATGTTTTGGAAAGTCCTTAAAAAATCACCCGAAATTCATAAAAGGACAGTATGTGGGTTGGTCAAGAAGAATGGAAGGACATTTTAGGGGAAGAATAAAGCATGAGCAAAGGCACGGAGATGAAGGGTTTTCGGAGACAGATTTTTGTGTTGTTTGTTTTTAGAGACGATCTTGCTCTGTTGCCTAGGCTGGAGTACAGTCATGGCTCACTGCAGCTTCAAACTCAGGTGCTCAAGTGATTCTCCCACCTCAGACTCCCAAGTAGCTGGGAACACAAGCGTGTGCCACCATGCCCAGTTACTTTTAAAATTTTTTGTAGAGATGGGGTCTCACTCTGTTGCTCAGGCTGATCTTGAACTCCTGGGCTCAAGTCATCCTCTGGCCTTGGCCTCCCAAAGTGTTGAGATTACAGGTGTGAGGCACCATGCCCAGCCACAAATTGTTATTTTACGTATTTACTTATTTTTGAAACAGGGTCTTGCTCTATGTTGTAGGCTGATATGCAGTGGCCTGATCACACAGCTCACTGCAGCCTTAACCTTCCTAGCTCAGAGTAGCTGGGGCTGTTGGCAAACGCCACCATGCCTGGCCAATTTTTTTTTTTTTTTTTTTTTTAATGTTGCCCAAGCTGGTCTTGAACTGCTGAGCTCAAGTGATCCTCCTGCCTTGACCTCCTGAAGTGCTGGGATTACAGGTGTGAACCACCACTCCTGGCCCACAAATTCTTAAATATTAAGATTGTTAGTATGTTAATGTCCTATCCATTTTTCTGTGCTTGGATCAAATTGAAGCACTAGGTATTTATTACAGGCCTATCCTCTGCTTGACAACTTCTGCTGGAATATATGTACTTGTCACATATTAGGATGGTTTGGGGTCAGTATAACAGTTGTAGCACTGAGTTGAAAAACAGCGAGAGATTTAGGGGTCGAGAGCTTTCTTCAAAATTATGAAATAATAGTTTACCAAGGTGACATCTTGTATTCTTTCATGGCTAGGGGTACATGGAGCACTCTTTTCTTGAGGGCAGGGATCTCTCCATTTTCATGCTTTTATTATTTATATCTGTAGAGTGACACATGGTAGCATGAGTAAAAATTTGCTGAATTGTGTGTGGTTACCTTAACTTTTGATTTGTGAATCAGTGTGAGGGTTGATTTTTAGAGGAACAAAAAGTACTGTTAATGCATCCCTTCTTTTCTTTCTTTGTTTGGTTTAGGTGTTGCTCTTTCAGGTTTCCGGGTAGAGGCTGTAGATGGAGTGAAGCTAAATTTGCTAGATGATGTTAGTAGCTGGAAACCTGGAGACCAGATTGTGGTCGCAAGCACAGACTATTCCATGTACCAAGCAGAGGAGTTCACTCTTCTTCCCTGTTCCGAATGCAGCCATTTTCAGGTCAAAGTTAAAGGTATTAAAGTGTTCACAGTACTACTTGGGAGACAGACTATTTTCTTGGGATTTAATTCCTGGGATCCTGTTTCCTCTCAGTCACTACCATCATCACCACCACCACCATCATCAGTATTTAAGGTCATAGCAGTGGAGTGCATTGAACACTAGATTCCAGGGAAAATTAGATAAAAATAGCTATTGAGCAATATTCTTGCTGCTAATAATGCATATTGTTTCAGTTTCTTTGTATATATTAAAAAAAAAAAAAGATGTCAACTAGATAAATTGATTTTTCCAAGGTCTTTTCCATTATTTTAAGTTCTGGGGTACATATGCAGAATGTGTAGGTTCATTACATAGATTAACATGTGTCATGGTGGTTTGCTGCACCTGTCAACCCATCACCTAAGTATTAAGCCCAGCATGCATTAGCTATTTTTCCTGATGCTCTTCCTTCCCCTGCCCCCCTCCATTTTCTTTTGTATTAGTTTTCTATTATCAGATAATAGTAAACCCAGTGATGAACTAGATCCATTTATTAATAGAAGTCTTTCTTAATTAAAAGAAATCTTATGGTTTTCAAGTGCCTATTGGATTAGCAAAAAAAACCAAAAAACAAACACCTCACTAATATTTAAAATGGAATCAAATAGGTGTTTCCATAAGACTACATTTCCTGGCTGGGCACTGTGGCTCACGCCTGTAATCCCAGCACTTTGGGAGGCTGAAGCGGGTGGATTACTTGAGGTCAGGCGTTTGAGACCAGTCTGGCCCATATGGTGAACCCCCGTCTCTACTAAAAATACAAAATAATTTAGCTGGGCGTGGTGGCACATGCCTCTAATCCCAGCTACTGGGGAGTCTGAGACAGGAGAATCGCTTGATCCTAGGAAGCAAAGGTTGCAATAAGCTGAGATCATGCCACTGCGCGCCAGCGTGGGCGGCAGAGCCAGATTCCGCCTCAAAATAAAAACATGACTACACAAAGAAATTCTTACTGTAAGTTGCGTATCAAAAGAATGCCTGACTCTTACCAGGCATTCATTTTGAGCCTGGTACTTGGCACAGCACCTTTGTACGTTGCTTCATTTATGGGATTCATTGTGCATTTCACTCATTCTATTACTTTTCTTCTGAACTCAAGATTATACATTTGTGGTATAAAAAAAAGAGTTTACAGTGACTGTTCAGTAAGTGCTTCTTTAGTTTCTCAGTCATTTAGAGTAATAGGTAGAGCTTTGACATTTAAGGAAAAATTTTCTGCTTTGGAAAAAAACGGTGATTGGCTCACTTGGCCCTTTTTCCCTGTGCTTCATTCAACATTGTACTTTTCCTTCATGATAATACAGGGCATAAACAAAACAAGAACACCACCACCAACAAAAAAAACCCAAAACTATGATGCCATCTGGCATTAATTTTTTTTGGAAATTCCAACTCCTGTTAACAAGTCTACATGATGAGTCTTCATGAACTCTCCTCCCATGATTTATGTGTATTTTTCCTTCCTGAGTTTATATAATAAGATCATCAGAGAAAAGCTCATTATTAAAGTGCTTCTACACTTCCAGTAAATGTGAGAATTTAAAAGAATGCATAGTAATACTGAAATAAAAAGAAATGGGAAAGAAAAGATGGTAATTTCTCTGTTGTTAATGTCCAGTTGCAGATTACTTTAGCTTTCAAGTAAAAGCATAAACAGTTTGACACCCTGATATTAACATCTGCACGTTGTTTGTTTTATGGACTCACCATGCATTTGGTTCTTCGTGTGCCCTAGGGAAAGAGACTAAGAAGAGCATATGGACGGAAACTGGAGAGAAAGATTATGGACCATTAGGCAGATTCCAGATTATTAGTGCTGTCGAAGGGAGGATTGAGCTGCTTCAGGAAGGAACAAGCTCTCTGTCAGTGTGTGGGTTTGAGAATTAGCAGGACAGTTAGTAGTGAGGGTTCAGGCAGTAGGTGGGGACTGGACTAGATAATCTTTAAAATCCCCATGTCCTGGGATTCTGATTCTGAGAGAATGGGAGCTGATGATAAGTTGTCAGTGTCATCTTGGGGTTATGGAATGAGGAGAATGTTGTCTTTTTGAAGTGAGTTTCATGTTTTCTTTGTTCTAACGTTCTTTCTTCCCTTGACCATGTCAACCAGAAACCCCTCAGTTCCTGCACATGGGTGAGATCATAGATGGTGTGGACATGAGAGCTGAGGTTGGAATTCTTACCCGGAATGTTGTGATCCAAGGAGAAGTGGAGGACTCATGCTACGCAGAAAATCAGTGCCAATTTTTTGATTATGATACCTTTGGGGGACACGTTATGGTAGGCAAAAGGATTTGATGATTTCTTTGAAATCCTGGTTGCTAAATACATGTTTGAAGAAAATGTCAAGTTTTGGAATGAGATATACATGGATATTAAAAGCAAATCTTGTTTTGTTTCTCAAATGACAGTGAGGAGGTTTTAGATGATTAAAATAGAATGTTATGACTTCATTTAGTTGACCTGGACCTCTAGTTAAACCATTTAACTGTTCCATGGAGAGTCAAATCAGTATATTGGGAAGAACCAATTACAGAGACAAAAAACCACGAAGGAGCTTGGTTGGTATCCATGCATGCGATTTCTGAAAGCATCAATTAGTTTTTTTAAAAAAACATTGTATTACCAAAGGGTTAGCAATACTAGCAAGCACATACAAAATATGTTTCTGTAAAAATATTTTTTGTACGCAAATTTTTGTTCTGGAAAAACGAGTACTTACTATATACTAGGCAGTATTCTATCAAAATATACTAATCTGTTGGACTTCTGGGCTGCATTTTGGCTACATGTGTTGTTAAATCACTTTTTGTGCATTGAGTAGGCTGTGACTGTAAGCAGCATTTCTGTTACAAGGATTTTTGTTTTTTGAGGTAGAGTCTCACTCTTATCCAGGATGGAGTGCAGTGCGTGATCACGACTGATTGTGCCTCAATATCCTGGGATCAAGTGATCCTCCCACCTCAGCCCCGCTGAGTAGCTGGGACTACAGGTGTACACCACCACACCTGACTTATTTTTGTGGGGTTTTTTTTGAGACAAGGTTTTGCCATGTTGCCCAGTCTGGTATTGAATTCCTGGTCTCAAGCAATCTGCCCATCTTGCCCTTCCAAAGTGCTAGGATTACAGGTGGGAGCCACTGTACGCAGCCTATTACAAGGATTTCTGAAATGTTGATCAGTGTTATTCCTTTGTTTTTAGTACTATGATTGAAAATCTAGTGTTTAAAAATATTGAGAGTGCTCAAACTTTGGATCACAGAAGAATTTTTAAAAATAACTTAAGCCAACAATATTATGTGCTAACTAAAACACTGGGGAGGATTTAGAAATAAATATTTATCAGACTCTGATGGAGGATATCTAAATGAAGAAGGCGAGATTGGGAAGGACTGAAATATTTGAACAAATAAAGGAAAGCTTCAATAATGATCTCTGCGAAAGTGTTTTGATTTGTTCAAGTATTTTGGTCCTAATTGAAGGCATTTGCTAAAGTATTAACTGGGAATCCGGGAAAACAGGATGCAAAAGAAAATCAAATGTTTTAATACATATTCTCTTTTGGATGTTTTCTGTTAAAACAATTTTTTTTTTTGCTAGTTCCCTATTCTGAAAAGTACGAGTTTGATTTTGGTACCTTGACTTGCAGATAAAGAAAAATTTTACTTCAGTCCATCTTTCTTATGTGGAATTGAAACACATGGGTCAGCAGCAGCTAGGGCGGTATCCTGTTCATTTTCACCTGTGTGGAGACGTGGATTATAAAGGAGGATACAGACACACAACATTTGTGGATGGTCTGTCTATTCATCATAGCTTCTCAAGGTGCATCACTGTGCATGGGACAAATGGCTTGCTAGTAAGTAGCCTCACATTAGTTGACCCATGTTATTGAAATAGCTAACTCTTTAATTCTCATGACTTCTCAATTTTGTATAAGTAAACTCTTTCACCGCACACCTTGCTCTGTCCTGCCTTTTCTGAGCATTGCACGATTTTTCTGTCTGAAGGAAGCCTACCTTTTCAACCACCCAGAGTGTCCTCTTTTAAATTTAATTCAATTTTATATTTTCTATTTTATTATTTATTTATTTGCAATTTATTTTTATTTTTTTCCCCTGTGGGACCCAAGCAGATAGTCCCCTTCAGAGATAAATTAAACCTGACGTGTCACTTTGCCCATTCTGCTAAGGTTCAGACCTCTTTTTCCATTTGCACTGAACGTGCTACACTGGATAGCACTTGTCACTTAAATCACAATCAATCTTGTTACCAATGACATTAATATACTTTTATTTCTGCAGATAAAAGACACCATTGGATTTGACACACTAGGTCATTGTTTCTTCTTGGAAGATGGTATTGAACAGAGAAATACTTTGTTTCACAATCTGGGACTCCTCACCAAGCCGGGCACTCTCCTGCCCACTGATAGGAACAACACCATGTGTACCACTATGCGAGACAAAGTGTTTGGAAATTATATCCCTGTGCCTGCTACTGACTGTATGTGAGTAATTGGCAGAGAGAAAAACCCATGCGTCAAAGCCTTTGACTTTTGGGGAAGAGGTTTTTGGGGGAAGTTTTTAGTAAGCAGGAGTGTTTATGAAGAATGTTTAAATCACCTTGAAAAATGCCTTGCAGGGCTGTTTCGACTTTCTGGATTGCTCATCCCAACAATAATCTGATTAATAATGCGGCTGCAGGATCACAGGTAAGCGATGTTAAAGTGACCTCAGATGTTTTAATGTTTTTCTTGTTTATAAATAGTCTGGTTTATATGGATGTGATGTCATGTGTGCCAGTGTAACCCAAGCATGATGTTTTCTGGTACTGTTTGTTTAACTGAGAGCAGGATGGTTGAGATGGTTCTTCTATTTCTCCTAAATCCTTTGTGCCCATTAGTATCTATGAATTTAATAAAACAGATGCCAAAGAGGGAAAAGAAGTGGGCTAATTGCTAGGGTTATGTTATTTCCAGAGAGTATTTTTGGTGTATTAGGTACAGTCTTTCTGGCATTTAAGTCATATGTGGTCAAGGAACTGATAATTTCAATTTCAGGGTATTGATAAAAATAGGCTTAGGTTGGGCATAGTGGTTCACGCTTGTAATTCCAGCACTTTGGGACTCTAGGGTGGGTGGATTGCTTGAGTTCAGGAGTTTGAGACCAGCCTGGGCAACATGGCAAAACCCTATCTCCACCAAAAAAAAAAAAAAAAATAGCCAGGTGTGATGGTGCATGGCTGTCATCCCAGCGACTTAGGAGGCTGAGGTGGGAGGATACTTGAGCCCAGGAGGTGGAGGCTGCTGTGAGCCAAGATTGTGCCACTCACTGTACTCCAGCCTGGGTGATAGAGAGAGGCCCTGTGTCAATAAAACACACACACACACAACAACAACAACAACAACAACAACAAACCGCAAAAAACCTTAGCTTTTTTTTTTAAATAAGAATGGATTATCTTGGAGAATACCATGACAGTTGTCACTCTGATCAGGGGGTATACCCTTTTGTTGAATGTAAGGCTTTATATACACGTGGGAATCTTGTTTCCTTGGGAAAGCAGCAAAACTCATCTGTATGCCGTGAATTAAGACTCACACATGGGAATAATTTTTAAGAGAATAAATGGTATGTTTTAGATAATAGAAATGTCTCCTGGATAAGTTTGGAGAAATTTGTATTTATTATTGAGAGTTTCTAATGTAAAAGTTAAATGATTCTTTTTTTTTTTTCTCCTGAGACAGGGTCTCACTCTGTCACCCGGGTTGGAGTGCAGTGGTGTGACCTTGGCTTACTGCACCCTCTGCCTCCTGGGCTTAAGCCATCTTCCCACCTCAGCCTTCTGAGTAGCTGGTAGTACAGGCTCATGCCACTACACCTGTTTATTTTTGTATTTTACATGTATGTATATATATATGTATATATATATATATATATATATATATAGAGAGAGAGAGAGAGAGAGAGAGAGACAGACGAGATTTTGCTGTGTTGCCCAAACTGGTCTCGAACTCCTGGTCTTAAGCTATCCACCTGCCTTAGCCTCCCAAAGTTTTAGGATTATAGTCATGAGCCACCATTCCCAAGCTAAATGAATCTTTTAAGATATTATGCTATCGAGATTATAATTGCGTTGAAAATTGCAATAAAAAATATGAAATTTACAGTGATACCTAAATATTAATATTTATACATCATGGCTATTTAAAGTTTTTAAAAGGAAATAAATACCTAGCATTGTTTCCTAAGAAGAAGTAAAAGATTAGTTGAAGGGAGTATTTATTTGAGATAACAAGAAAAAAGGCATCAGTGGGTGATAGTTTGAACTCATATCTGTTATTTTCCTTAAAAACATAAAACGTAATCTGAAAGTCCCTGTCAACTGAAGATTCTTATTTGACAGGCCAGAGACCCAGACGTTTGATCATTTCAGGTTTTCGTTCATTCATTTTTCATGAAATATTTGTTGAGCCTGTATGAGGTTTGTGTTCAGAGTTTCTAATTGGAAAGTGAGTTTTTGAGTACAGATGACCAAGAAGTTGATGCACAGCCATCTTCTGATCTATGTGACATTACGAGTCAACAGCCAGAACAAAGATTTCTTTTAGCTCTTTTTAGAAGTCAGGGCTTGAAGATTAAAGCAAATTGCCAAGAGTTCATGAAAAATAGAAGGTGAGGGTGCCAGATGCCCTTATTGTGTCTCATGTGAGAAAAGAAGAAAGCATTGCATGCATGTTCTTCCTTTATATTCTATGAGCTGTTTATTTTCTCTCTAGAAAAACTGTTCCAGTAAAAGCTAATTTGGGCAGAGTTTTTCCTCCCAAAGTAAATCAGACCATTTTTTCATTGTACCTTTCCACTGCCTTTTACAAAGCTCCTTTTACCTGTGTTGACGCCACAGTGTTTTAACAGGAAACAGCTGCTACCCCCTTATCCCCATCCCACTCCCATCTCCATCTCTACTGCATCCTAGGATGGTCCACTCTGCCCTCAGCTTACAGGTTATGGTATAGAATTTTCTTCTGACTTTCTAGGTCTTATCCCGTCGACTTGTCTGTTTTGTGCCCAGAAGAGTTGAGGCAGCAAACATTTTTCAGAGTAGTTTGTTCTATTGAAACCTGTTAATAAAATTTATCATGGAAAATGTTACACATGGCATTCATTTTGGTGTATAGGTATATATCTGCTTTCCATAATTCCTCTCTCATCTCTCCCCCTGATAGACTCTGTTTGTTACAGTTAATATAGGTACTTTTCACATACATTATATTTTAATTATCTCTATATTTCTTACTAGACTATGAATTGCTTGAGAATAGTCTTACTGTACACTTGGCACATAGTGGGCACTAAATAAATGTGTGCTGATTTTGAATTAATGCTGTCCTTTTACACTGTATGATTAAGTTTTAGCAAGCTATTTAATCAAAGTTCCATAAAGTGAAGTTGTCCTTCACTTTGGGCTGATTTTTAATTGAGTTGTAAAATAAAGAATTGTCATGGGAATTAAGAACATTTATTTCCATTTTTATGTTTCATTTTAAGTGTCAAAAATTTTTTAACTGTTCTGTTCCTATTAAGGTCAGTAATACTGAAATTGAACGGACAGGGCCCAGCCTGAGACAGCATCCTGATTCATACATGTGGTGATTTTTTTTTTTTCCTTTGGCAAAAATTTGCCTTGGGACAGGAAGGGCATTAGACTTGTTTGAAAGAAGTCAGTGAGCTCTGCGTGCTGGTGGAGAGTTGTTTAATAGGCATGACTCATCTATTGAACAGGTTTGGAGGTAAACAGGTAAAAACCATATTGCTTAACGGCTGTGCTGTCCTGGTCATGTGGAAAGCTGATTGGGTTTTAATCCTACATAACTTTTAAGGTAGATAATAATGGAAAAGTTTTGAAAGTGAATTTTGATACCAGCCAATTATTTCTCTTTTGTCCAATCCTGCAAGCAAAATTACATTTACTTAAAAAAAATAAATGATATAACCACTTTGAGATGGGTGTACAACTTTTTAAAGTCAATTCCAAACCTGAAATAATGAAAAATTTGGGTGAAAAAGATTAAAGTTGCTTATGAAGCAGTTAGTTTATGAGAGTGTTTCATAGATATCTTTATAAATCACAGTTTTAATGGGCTTGTCCTTTCATTTGTAGGATGCTGGAATATGGTATTTATTCCACAAGGAACCTACTGGGGAATCCAGTGGATTGCAGCTGTTAGCAAAACCAGAACTCACTCCATTGGGTATATTTTATAACAACAGGGTCCATTCAAATTTTAAGGTAGGTTTCTGAATTTTAACAATTAGTACATATGATAGACAGTGCAAAGGATGAACTATTGTGATTATATTTTAGTCCACTTTGTGCTGCTGTATTAGAATATCACAGACTGGTTAACTTAAAATGAACAGAAATTTATTTGGCTCACAGTTCTTAAGGCTGGGAAGTCCAAGATCAAGGGGCCAGTATCTGGTAAGGGTCTTCTTGCTGTGTCATCCATGGCAGAAGGGCAAGGAGAAGGCGAGAGAGCAATGGAACAAATTTGCAGCCTCAAGCTCTTTTATAATCAGCATTAATCCATTTGTGAATCCCTTATGACCCAAACACCTCCCATTAGGTGCTACCTCCCAATACTTTTGCATTGGGGATTAAGTTTCCAACACATGGTTTTTGGGGGATGTATTCAAACCATAGCAGATAATAGCTGAGAAATGTCAGTTTTTGATAGAACTTGTCAACAGAGAAAGTAATTTGTGGTGTAAAACAGACACCTAACCCTTCCCTGTTCAGGAGGTATATAGAGCATTCCATTTATACATACCTATTACTCGTACAGGTATGCACAACACATACATGCATGTGTAACCTAAATAATTACATAGTGGGTTTGATTCATGTGTCCTCATCCTCTCTCTCGTTTCTTCCCTTGCTTCATGTCTTCCTCCCTCTCAACTTCTTTCCAATCTTTAATGTCATTACCTGTTTCTAGGGGAGGTACACATTAAATAATATGCTTCTGGGGGTTGATAAGCCAATTCATCTCTTCTTTTGATTCACAGTGGCTGTTAGAGTGTCCTATTAAGCATTTAATACTAACATAAATAGTGAAATATTGCTTAAGAATAGTTGACCTGATTTAAAATGATACAGATCAAGGAACCTAAAGGCCATTAGGAGTTTCCATTTTTTCGCGAAATTTGGCTCATTTTGTGCTCACAAGGTACTTTAATGTTTTCGTTACATGAATAGTGCCCAGATCCTTACCCTCATGTGATTCACACCACAGTTCAAGGAATACTTTGCATTTATGATACTCAGAGAACCCTTTAAAAACCTCAGTGTGTTACAGTTGGAAGAGCTTAGACTCACTTGATGAAGAGTTGAGGAAAAAACTATACAGAACTGATTTTTGTGAGCTGAATAGTTAATATTTAATGAAAATAGCGTTTCATAGCAGAAATCCTCAAATTTTCTTAATTGTAAATGGTATAAAAAGCACCTCATTTGAATTAATTTTTAACATGTAGTAATCGTATCAATAAGAATATTAAATTTAAATAACATGAGTGGATGATTAGGTGTTCATTTGTTAAATTTGGAAATGACTGTCGAGGATAATACTTCATAGCCAAAGGAGATCAAATTCTTGGAGTACTCAAAAAAAAAATGCCATCTTGGAATAACTCATAAATACCTACATGCACACACAGGCACACACCCACATGTGCACACACACACACACCCTGGCGCTTATGGCTTCAACTGCTGATGCCTCCTGAATCTGTACTAGTCCAGGTTGGTCATGCTTATCCTACTGCCTACTGAGTACCCTTTGAATGTCTTATGGACATAAATAAAACATGTTTTAAACTAAAATTCTTATTTTTAGGTCCAGACCTATTCCCATATGTCTGTTTCAGTGAATGAAACTACTACTCAGCTTGTGCCCAAACCAGAAATGTATGAGCTTTTATTGCTTTCTTTCCCTCACCCCTAGACTTTTGTCAATTACAAAATGATATCAGTTCTACTTTGTAAATAAATCTTGTTTTATCTGTTTTCCACCATTAGTATGGCCACAAGCCGAGATCCTCTTTATTTCTCTTCTGGATTACTGAAATCATCTCCTACCTTATTTACCTCCTTTTTTTTTTTTAATCCTCTTTCAATCCATTATCCATTTTATAGCTACAGTGTTTTTTTCTTTAACTTGTAGTTGGTTATGATGTGTTTATTAAATTCCCATTGTTCTGACTTCTATAGCTCATCAATTCCATGTGATCGATATTTGCTCCTCTTTAGCCTTCTCCCTTGTATTTCCTTCCTTCATACATTTTTGTTTGTCTGTCAAGGTTTTTTTTTCTTCTTGGCTGTTCCATCCTCTCTGTCATCTCCACACTTTTGTACAAACTATTCCCTTGAGTTCCTTTCTCTGGTTCTTCAGCTCCTTCCTCCCACCCCATCCTCTGCGCCACCAATCCATTCTCTTGCAGGATTAATTTCTCTCCATCTTTCCAATTTCAGCTTTAAGACATCGCTTCTTTTAGGAGACATTTCCTGAATCCTTTCAACTCCACCCACAAAAAAGGCCTCCTCGAAATGCATTTCTCTTCTGCCCAAGCTTCATCTGCTTCCTTTATCATATGCTTATCCTGTTGGATTGTAATATTTATTTAATTGCTAGTGTTTGTGTTAGCAACAACAAGGACCATATTTTTCTTGTTAACTAATGTATGATACTTGGTACCTAACAGTAAGTATTTGTTGAATGACTAATGAGTAAAATTATTAAAAATATCCAGGAAAGTAGCTGCTTTTTTATAGTACCTTTGCTATTTATACCCTGCCCCACTTTTTTGGTAGAAGTGATAAGTTAAATCTGTTTTCATGAGACATTGTATATGTTGTTGTGATTTGGGATTCATATTCATTCCAGTCGATTATTTATATTTTTCAGGCTGGCTTATTTATTGACAAAGGTGTCAAAACAACCAACTCTAGTGCTGCTGACCCAAGAGAATACCTCTGTTTGGACAATAGTGCAAGGTAAAGCTGGCTCTTTTAAGTCACACTCAAGCTATACCTTGCCAAAGCAAAACTTTCCAACTGGAGCTCATTTGTGCTCTTTTTCTGGTAACATATTTTAAATGAAGTTTTAAAAGTTCATAAAAGGATTTTTTGAAAAGCATGTATTCTGTTGTTCCAGGTCCTGTGACTGGGCTTTTATCTTATAGAAGTACCAAAGAGGTTGATGTTTTTCTCCGTTTTCATTGCTATAAATAGGTGCTAGAGAGAGTTACAGAAAGAGAAAGGAAAAGGGGAGATATGTTGAGAAAGTTTCCAAATTTGGTGTGGAGTATGATTGATTGAACGATAAGTTAAACTAAGATGTTTAGTCTAATCTTTGAAAAACCAAACCATATAGAATTTATTCTTTGTGGTCAAAATGAACACTGTGTTTAATATTTCAAAAGGAAAGATCCCAAATTTGATGAGCAAGCTGGTTCTGGTTCAGTCCTTTGTAGGCTCAGATTTACATCATAGCCAGGCTCTAGGTTACTTTCTTTTGTAATCACAAAATGTGTTAGATATGGATCAACATTTCAACAGAGTTCTATTATGTGCTGTATGTGAACTAAAATAAATAAAATGTCTCAGATGAAAATAAAATTTTCTGGAAAAGATGGCGACTTAAACTCATATTCAGTAGAAACTGTGTACATATTATTATTTTCCATACTTCAAGTTGATTGACCAGTTTATGGAATTGATAGGGTGTTAGACTTAATAGGCTTTGTTGATAGACACTTAGGAAAGGAATACCAAGCCTGATTGTTCTTCAGAGAATAAGGTAGGAAGCACACCATAGATTGGTGAGCTAACTTCAGGGTGAGGCAGATTCTTGCGATGCTTTAATAAGACGTGAGATCAGAAGAAAACTGGGGAAAGTCAATTTGGTATATTACTCATCAGGATTCCTCAAACATCAAGTTGAGCCTGAAATATTGTGATGCAATAATCAGATAGTTTGAGAAACCCAGAAACTGTGGGTGTTTTAAAAAATAAAGTACTGGATACCTGAAAGCTGATCAACAAATGAAGAGAAAAAAATAGAGGAGATAAACTTCAGAAGAAAAAAGAGTATATAGATGACAACAAATTATGAACTAAGAAGAGAATATTAGCTGCAAATAATTCTATCTAGAAGGTTATTGCTGTTTTTTTAGTTTTAAAGAGTTGATTATAATGGGCAGAACTCATATAATTTATTATAGCTGGTAGAAAGTAGTGTGTTTTTTGCTTAGCATTGCCAGAAAAATCCAGAAACACAATTGGTTCTCTTCCTGGCCTTAAAAAGTTACTTATCTATGTATATATATTTATGTATAAGTATAATAATGTGTATGTGTATATATGTATGTATGTGTATATGTATAGAGGAATAAATATATTTGAGTTCACTAATGTTTTAATTAGACTTGACAATAAAATAATTTACTCATAGTGGCTTAAGTAGTTCCTTATGAGGTGTGTGTATGTGATATTATGAAAATGGTAATCTCTCCATTATTTATTTCTCTTACTAGTTTATAAATACATATTGACAAGGAATTGGACTCCATTTGGAAGTTATTATTGAAAAGAACTGATTACAGCAGAACAGTAACAAGAGCTTGTGCATATACTGAACTAATGTTTAGAATATGCTCATATATAGTCATGCAATTTAGACATGGCAAAGATGATAAAACTAGCATAAATGAGTAATAAACCAGCTCATCTATTAAACACCAGGCTTAGAGAATCCAAAAGATATTTAGTCTGTTCATCAAAGAGGAAGTTGAGTCAACAGTTAATCAGATAAGCCTTTCCCTGTGTCTTCAAGGCATGAAAATTCAAGAATCCCAAGATGGAAAATTTTAACTCAAGAAATCTCTTGGTTTGAAATTAGGAAATTCATTTAAAAAGTGAAAGGGCATTAAAACCAACTAGTGCATTTAAAGCAGAGGACAATTAAGAGAGGGTTGAGAAGTGTGCTGAAAACTCATTGATGATAAAAAGAAAATTGGGAAAATTAACTGTTTCTATATGCCAGGTAGGAAGGAAGGAGAAAATAAAGGATATCAAAGCAAGTGGTCAGTTACTAATTATTTTTTCTTCCTGTACATGCCTGGGTGCTGTGGGGGTGTTGTGATTGATTTATATTGATAGGAAGTTCAGAAAAGTTGAGATGGTTACAGCAGAGAATCAGACTCTGCCTTATAGTACTCTTTTTTTTTTCCCTTTCTTTTAGAACAATGTGTCTTCTTTCCAGAACTCTTCCATCTGCTTAGTATTATGTAATGACTGCAAAGCTGTTTGGCAGAAACTACAATGCCAGAGAGTAGATATTGGCTTAGAGTCAGACTTTTAACCTCTTAAGTCAGAGGTAGTTAGGGTAAGGGGACTTGGGTCATATAATCTAAAGATGGATATGACACTCTGTCTTCGCTGCTACTGCCCCGGTTTACACAAAACACACATCTGTCTGAAACACATAAAGAGCATTCTGACTAGTCTCCTTAGAGTCCATTCTCTATAATCCATTCTCCAAGTAGCTGTCAGTGATCTGTTAAGAGCCAAAAAGAGACTGGACTCGGTGGCTCACGCCTGTAATCCCAGCACTTTGGGAGGCCGAGGCGGGCGGATCACGAGTTCAGGAGATTGAGACCATCCTGGCGAACATGGTGAAACACTGTCTCTACTAAAAATACAAAAGTTAACTGGGGGTGGTGACATGTTCCTGTATTCCCAGCTACTCAGGAGGCTGAGGGAGGAGAATCGCGTGAACCAGGGAGTCAGAGGTTGCCGT
This sequence comes from Cacajao melanocephalus, assembly GCA_963573385.1. Lineage (NCBI taxonomy): Eukaryota > Metazoa > Chordata > Mammalia > Primates > Pitheciidae > Cacajao > Cacajao melanocephalus. Next base: position 33,480 of record CAUYLG010035910.1, read on the forward strand.
GAGCTGAGATCACGCCACTGCACTCCACCCTGGTGACAGAGCAAGACTCCGTCTCAGAAAAAGAACAAAAAATTTGATCACATTACTTCCTTGATTCCATGCTCCCATTGACTTTCCTTTGCATTTCCAGTGGAGACCCACATTTTTACCTAGCCCTTGGCCACCTCTCTGTTCTGTCTCCCTTGCTTCTTTCTCTCCAGCAAACTTCCTTGTTGTTCCAGCACATGCTAAGTTCAGTCATGCCTGAGGACGTTAGCACTTGCTATTCTCTCCACAGCTGCTTCTGCCATCATATACATTTAGTGAGCACCTATTGTGTGCCAACAGCTGTGGTATTAGCATTAGGCAAATGATATTCCTCACTGGTTGAAATCTCTACCTGCTGAATTGGGTTTTGAAAAGCTGTGATTTTTTTTTTCCTTCTGTTAGCTTTGTAAGAGTAAGATAGAAATGATTTTTGTAAAAAGTAGGTAGCCTTACGGGGCCATTTTAGTATTTGAGTATCATGTATTTGAGTATTTGAGCATTATGAGGCCATTTGAGTCTTTGAGTTCCTATAGTAGACAGTTTTTGACACCAAATTTTTTGACCTTTTCACTAAGGTCTTTTTAACTGTTTTAGAGGGAAGAAAAAGAAAAGGTTGAAGTTCAGTCTTTATAATAAATGTGTTAATTAAATACATTCAGGCCAGGTGTGGTGGCTCATACCTGTAATCCCAGCACTTTGGGAGGCTGAGGCGGGTGGATCACCTGAGGTCAGGAGTTCAAGACCAGCCTGCCCAACATGGGGAAACCCCATTTCTACTAAAAATGCAAAAATTAGCTGGGCGTGGTGGCATGTGCCTTTAATCCCAGCTACTCAGGAGGTTGAGGCTGGAGAAATGCTTAAGCCCAGGAAGTGAAGGTTGCAGTGAGCTGAAATTGTACCCCTTCTCTCCAGCCTGGGCAACAGAGCAAGACTCCGTCTCAAAAAAAAAAAAAAAAAAACCATAAAAAAATGCAGTCTATTTTAAATTTAGGCATTTTAATGATACTGAACCCACTTTTGTCTATATCTAAACATATAATCAGCATACAATTCAAATTATACTCTCGTTCATGTTGAAATATATTATTATTTTATTAAATAAGTTTATATTAGTAACATGTACCTTAAACATTTGTAAAGACATGCCAGACTTCGTGCTCTGGGGTTTCTTTGGAAATGATTTTTATGCAGTAATATTCTGCAGTATTCACTTTGATTTTTCAAAAAAGAACTAAGAAAATATAAATGCAGTTGGTTCTCTGGAAACTTTTGTGTAAAAAAAATGTAATTTCTTCTTCGAATCTTTAAAATGTAAGTAAGTTGTGTCTTAAGAAGTTTTCATTTGTTTTGGTCAAATTTAAATTCTGCTTCTTGACACTTATAACTAGCTAATTCCTACGGCTTTTATATTACATTAAAAAAAAATCCTTTTTTTAACTCCTAGATTTCGACCTCATCAGGATGCAGACCCTGAAAAACCACGTGTTGCTGCTCTAATTGACAGGCTCATTGCTTTTAAAAATAATGATAATGGAGCTTGGGTCAGAGGAGGAGATATTATCGTTCAAAATTCAGCGTGCGTATTCTCTACAAAGTTATTATCTGATGACACTGATGTATTATTTTTCAGCCTTTTTTTAAAGACAGTAGCACGAAAGCACAGTGATGATTATTGGAATCGTACTATTATTATTAATAGATAGGACAGCCTCTGAGGAAGTATGCTAGAGTTGAAAGGCTGCACATGTTTGAAATCGCCTCATTCTGGTGCTTTTATTGGAATGGAACTTGTCCAGTGGCATGAGAGCTTTTGATGAAATTGAACAGAAACTGGGAATTTAACTTTATGTAACAAGCATGGTCTATGTCAGAGAGCTAAATAAAGATTTTGAACCTACCTGGATCTTTTCCCTTCCTCTTGGAAACTCCTTAGTTTTTCGATGGTTTTCTATTGCTATTCAAAATAAAAGTGTTATAATTCCACCTCAGTAGTCTGTTGACTTATGTCTTAACATGACTTGAGGCAGTAAGTATCTCACTTTTTTTCCCATTTGTATAATTTTAGGAGTGGTCTCATGTATGTTGAGCTAAGAGTTAATATTCAAGAGTCTAGAAAAATGTGTGTGTGTGTGTGTGTGTGTGTGTGTGTTTTCTGGCACTGAAATTAGCTTCTTGGCATTTCACATCATTTCTGACTTCTTTCATCCAAAAAACTGATATTGTGTTAAATCTGTAGAAATGGCTTCAACATCATACCGCAGCCTAATTGTTTTTAAAACAGTTATAATGTTTGCCAGGCACTGTTTGAAACATTAGAAATTATGTTTTTTGAGTCAGGGTCTTGCTCTGTTACCCAGGATAGAGTGCAGTGGTGTAATCAAAGCTCACTGTAGCCTCAATTTTCTGGGCTCAAGCAGTCCTCCCACCTCAGCCTCCCGAGTAGCTGGGACCACAGGCATGTGCCATAATGCCCTGCTAACTTTTAAATTTTTTTGTGGAGACAGGTTGTCCTATGTTGCCTAGGCTGGTCTTGACTTCCTGGGCTCAAGCGACTCTCCTGCCGCAGCCTCCAAAAGCGTTAGGATTACAGGCATGAGCCATCACACCCCGCCAACACTAGAATGTTTAATACTCTCTAGAATCCTATGAGGAAGGTTATATTTTCGTTTCCACTTACAGATGGGAAAATTGAGAGAGGTTAAGTATCTTGCCCAAAGTCACACAGCTAATAATTCGCAAAGCTAGGATTTGAGACAGGTGCCCTTGCTACAAATGCTGTGCTCCTAGTTATTGTGAAATCAAATTTTTGTATGATCATGTATAGAGTAAATATTGGGACCTCCTGGATTTCATGATAATTAACTATTGAGAGAATTACCTCTTTTTACGTATTATGGTGAATTAATATGTTCTTCATTCTCTTTTCTTTTACAGATTTGCAGATAATGGAATAGGCCTGACCTTTGCCAGGTTTGTAAATGCTTAAAAATACTTACTTGATTATTTTAAAGATTTAAGTTAAATAACCCTTGATTTTTTTTTCCTGATCATACACAGGAATGTTTTATCATTTGTTAACATTAAACAAATTAGCACCCTCTTCCTGATGCCACTAGGGGGCCAAAAATACATTTTTTTTCTTGACTAATTGAATTCATACCAAAGTACAAGGTTAATACAGCTGGAATTTCACAGACGGATAATTTTTGCTTAGAAGAAATACTTTTGATTTGACTAAAGTTCTCAAAAAGTAGAGGAAAAAAGAGGAAGGGAGTAAAAGTAGGGAGAAAGTTAAAAAACTAATATTTTCTTTCTTAGAAGCTGCTCTAATTTAGCCGCAGTCTTTGAGAAGTAAACTTTTTGTTCTATATATATTTTTCTTCAGATAATAATCATTCTAGTTGTCATGTTAAACATGCTTGTCATTTAATTCTTATATTCAGGACAAGTTTGTTCTCATTTGCAATGTTGTTGCTTGAGACTAGAGCAATCAGTCATTGCTACTGAATTAAAGTTCATTTGTTTATATATAATTTGCAAATCATGTATTAATTCATATGAAGGCTGAGTGTGCTGGCTCACACCTGTAAGCAGTTTGAGAGGCCAGGGCAGGAGGATCACTCGAAGCCTGGAGTTTGAGACCAGCTTGAGCCACATAGCAAGACCCTGTCTCTACAAAAAAATTTAAAAATTAACCTTAACCAGGTGTGGTGGCATGCCTGTAATCTTAGCTACTCTGGAGGCTGAGGTGGAAGTATCCCTTGAGCACAAGAGTTCAAGGTTGCTGCACTCCAGCCTGGGTGACAGAACTATATGTATGTGTATGTATATATATATATATATATATATATTTTTTTTTTAAGAGACCCTGTTTCTTAAAATATATAATTTTAAAGACCCTGTCTCTTAAAAATATATATATATTACACATATAAAATATATATATATTTTAAGAGGAGGATATATATATATATAATTATAATTAGGTATAAGTATTTTTATAGTTTAAAAGCAATTTCAAGGCTGGATGTGATGGCTCATGCCTATAATCCCAGCATTTTGGGAGGCTAAGGCAGGAGGATCACTTGAGGCTAAGAGTTCAAGACCAGCATGGGCCACATAGTAAGACCCATCTCTACAAAAATTAAAAAAAAATAGCTGGGCATGGTGGTGCACATTTGTGGTCTCAGCTACTTGGAAGGCTGAGGCAGGAGGATTGTTTGAGCACAGCGGGTTAAGGCAGCAGTGAGCCATGTTCTTGCTATTGTACTCCAGCCTGGGTGACAGAGCAAGACCCTGTCTCAAAAAAAAAAAAAAAAAAAATAGTTTCTGAAGATTTGTAAATATGTATTAGAAAAAGCTATTGACTTATTTAAAAACTTTTAGCCTTTTAGTTATAGCATGCCTACATTTGGACATAAATTTAAATTTCCTAGAGAAGTGTAGCTATTGATTGTTCTCATTTTAACAGTGATGGAAGCTTCCCAAGTGATGAAGGTTCCAGCCAAGAGGTATCTGAATCTCTCTTTGTTGGGGAGAGCAGGAATTATGGCTTTCACGGTGGTCAGAACAAATATGTAGGCACTGGAGGAATAGACCAGAAGCCTCGGACATTACCCAGGAACAGGTAAGCATTGCTTTAGCTGTAGAGTGTTAAATTTAAGCAATAACGGAAAACCTAACCCTCAGAAAAGTTTCTGTAATAATCCTGGATGGATTGGTTCCTACTGTGACTCTTTTCCTATTTTATTATTTATTACTACTACTACTATTATGATTATTATATGTATTATCATCCTGAAATTTTGGAGCATTAGTTATTAAACATTTCATAAATTTAATTATCAATTTTATAACAAAGAAACCTGTCTTGTTTCTCATTCCTTATATAAGACCTTATATAAACTGTTTTTTTCTTCCTTCTTGAGCCATAGAAAGTTGCCAAACCCTAAACTATGACATTAGGTCAGGTTTTCCTCAATGTGTGTTGGTTTTCAGAATTAGCTACTGGAAAAAGGAAATTACCTACTGAAAAGATTCCTAGGAAACGAGAGTTGATTGATGCCAAAGTTAACTCAAAACCCAACCACGGCTGTATAATTAACGGTGGTTTAGATGGTGAAGGGAACAGGGTAGGCTCTTGGCATGTGTTCTGTCATCATAGTCACAGAGTCATTAAAATTGTACTTAGCACTTCTTCAGAGCTTTAAGGAAACTACTAACTAAGTCATATCTCAGTTCTGAGGCACCGTTTGGGCTTCTCATTTTACCTATGAGAAAACCAGGTAGAAAAATATTAAACAGTGATGTTAGGCCTTACATCTGAGCCCACGTCATAATTCTTCAAGAATCAACTCCCTTACAGGAATGCTGTCTATGGATGTTGGGCTAGAACAAGGCAGAAGAATGGGCAGACAGACTGCTAGCTTTGGGGAGTGGTGGTGCAGAGCCGAGGCCTCGGGGAAGAGCTGTACTGTTTTCTGGAACAAGGTCACCTATGCTTGGCTTCTCACCCCTTGTGCTCTGGAATATTGAGCACTGCTATGTGCTGTACTCTGTGTGGAACTCCTGTTAGCCCACAGAAGCCACTGGGAAAAGAACTTCAGGGATTTTTAAAATAGCTAACATGTATTAAACGCTTATGATATGTCAGGCCCTGTTGTAAATGTATTCACTTAATCCTCACCAAGCTCAATGCCATAGGTACTACCAACATCCTGTTTTACAAATGAGTATCTTACTAAAGGTGGAAGAGGCGGGATTCAAACCCAGTTACGTTGTCTTCGGTGCTGTTCTCTTCACAATTAGGCTCTTGCTGTTTCTCCAAATGTGTAGATTGAAAAAAAAAAGCTGTATTGATTGGCATGTGGATTGCAGTGTGATGGTGGCCAAATCAGTTCCACTCTGTATTTGATATTGACCTCCAGTTTTATTTCAAAATGCCTTTTGCTGCTTTGGTAAGGAAGATTTTCCAAAACTAAAATTTCTCATTGATTAATGGAGCCAGCTTTAATCTTATTATGTGTTTACAACCTGTATTAGCCCGTTTTCACACTGCTGATAAGGACGTCCCTGAGACCTGGCAATTTACAAAAGAAAGGTTTATTGGACTAACAGTTCCACATGGCTGGGGAGGCCTCACAATCATGGCAGAAAGCAGCGAGAGCAAGTCACATCTTACGTGGATGGCAGCAGGCAAAAAGAATAAGCTTGTGCTTGTTGTAAAACTCCCGTTTTTAAAACCATCAGATCTCGTGAGACCCATTCACTATCATGAGAAAAGCGGTCCCTCCCAAAACACATGGGAATTATGGGAGCTGCAAGGATGAGTTTGGGTGAGGACACAGAGCCAAAATATATCACAACGTTTTCTACAGGGGAGAACCATGTTGAGATGTATGCCTAGAAATGATGTGTAGATTTTTAACTAGACTATTTGGTTTTCTTGCTAGCAGGTGCTTTTGCTATCTGCTACAACGCTGCCTAGTTATAGAATAATTAGTTGCTATAGAGATCCTCTGCCATGCAATTAAAGAAGTAATAGGAGAAGAACTTAAGGAATTCAGAATATTACCAGTTCTACACATTAATTATGGTTATTGATTTATGATTAGTAGGCTAAGGAGTTTGTGTTTGAACAGAAAGGGAGAAAATGAATAAAACAAAATTATTAGTCTAGCTAACACTGTTGACATGGTAAGCCTTGAGGGCTCATGCTTTCACACTTTTAAGTGTATCATTTCACCTTTGTACTATCATTTAGTGGCTTGAGAGGCAGTTCTGTGCCTAAGCACAGTCACGTCTTTTGTTCTCATGGCTGGAAATTTGGGAACAAAGACTAAAGTACATGGGGTTCCAAATAAAAGATCTTAACTGAGTTGATTCAAGGAAGACAAAGTAACCTCTTCATTCTCTAAAATATCATCTTTCTCCCCACCAATCTATTATGATGCTGTGTCTTATTGTCTCTGTAGCACTTACTTTCTGAAATGATCCTTTGTTTTTCTGTTTGTCTTTCCCACTACAGTGTATGTTTCATTCAATCAGGGATCTTGTCTTGGTTCCCACCGTATCCTAGTGCATACAGGATATTTAGCAGTATTCATAAAACCAATAAGTGAAGTGCTGCTAAGGGGACAGCCCATATGCATTAAACAAACTCTTGTATTTCCATAGGACATTCCCAATTAGAGGCTTTCAGATTTATGACGGGCCCATTCATCTCACCAGGAGCACTTTCAAAAACTATGTGCCAACTCCAGATAGGTACAGCAGTGCAGTTGGCTTCCTCATGAAGAATTCCTGGCAGATAACCCCCAGGAATAACATCTCCCTCGTGAAGTTTGGTCCACACGTAAGTATGTTCTGTAGTTCCTATGTAGTGACTATGGTGAGAGAGGGAGGGATAGCACATTCCCAAAGACAAAAACGCAAAGGATCTGCCCTGAGTCTGTATGAGTGGGAGGAGAAATACACACAGAGGCAGCTCCTGATTCCATACACTCTCTCCCATTGAGTTCAAGGTGAGAACAGAAGTCCTGTGTGATTTAGGGTATTTTTGACATTCGAGTCATACCTTGTTAGAGAAAATAACTTCAAGTGATGATACAGGGGTTGTAGAGTTTCATAGGAACAGCAGGACATACAATTTTGGAAAATTCGGTGAAATACACTTGTTGGGTAGCCCATTTCCACTAAGAGATTTGAGTCCTTCCTGCTATTTCACTTGTCTGGGGGCTATTCTTGTGGGGGACTAGAGGATAAGAGTTTGAGAGTAAAGAGGAATACTGTGGCAGTGTGATACAAATTAGTTTATTTCTTTTTTTTCTTTCCTTTGAGGCAGGGTCTCACTCTGTCACCCAGGCTGCAGTGCAGTGATGTGAACAGTGGTGCAATCATGGTTCACTGCAGCCTCAACCTCCTGGGCTCAAGCCATCTTCCCACCTCAGCTCCCTAATTAGCTGGGTCTATAAGCATATGCCATCACATCTGGCTACTTAATTCTTATTTTTTTAATAGAGAAAAGGCCTCATTAGCCTGGGCTGGTCTTTAACTCCTGGCCTCAAATGATCTTCTCAACATGGCCTCCCAAAGTGTTGAGAATATAGGTGTGAGCCACTGCACCTGGCTGAAATTAGGTTATTTCTGATATAAACTGTTAGAAGGTTTTTATGAAGATTGCAGATAGACTGTAAAAATTACCATTTACAGTACAGTAGCCCACAGGAATCGTATTCTTGGTAATTTCACCGGTATCACCTGTACCCATAACACAAGACAATCTGATTCCATGCCCCCAGGCTTGCTTCATCTTGCCAGTTCCATGATGGCAATGGCACAAGACAGATGAGTCTCAGGACATCTAGCTCCCTGTTCCCACAGGCAGTCACACCTGGAAATAAGTCATCACTCTCTCATTCACATCCACCCACAAACTTTACAGTTGCTCAATTTAAAATAGAGCTTGATAGGTTTACCAAAGTCTACGTCTGGTTTTCTACAATAGCTCAGGCATGGATCAGAGGCACAGGTACAAATTGGAGTGTCGGCTTGGTTGGCTGGTTCTTTTTTAGGCCATATGACTCCAGGGGAGGGACAGGACTAGGCTGGTAGATGACACCCACATAAATCAGCAGGGTGAGTCTTGGATCACCTGTCCAATATGGAGACCTACTGTTTCCTTACTACCCACATGGACCTCGCCGTAGTTCTCCGTGTATTGAGTTTAGTGATCACTGGCATAGGCATAGTGAAAAGCAGTTTGTTAGATACTGCATTTGTTTTCCTAAAGTTATTACAGCATAAGACAATCCATACTAAGTCCAGCAGCTCATCTGGTCTGTAGCTTTCTATGGCGGGGATGCTCTAAAGCTTATAAAGGGAGCAATTTGCAAAATTTGCTTTACTTAAAAGGGTGGAAAATGTGCTCTAAATTTTTCTCAGATTTAACCATATGAGAACAGAGAAAAAGTGTGCAACCAAGAACTTGCAGCTACTTGTCCCAGAGGTGACAGTTTTCCATTCAGTTGCTTATCACTTAAATGTTCTGTTGATTGAAAAACACCCCGGGAAAAAAGTGCATAAAAGCATTTAAGAGATGTATCTGTGTTGAACAGCATTAGTATCAAATAATTTACTGCTAATAAGAAGCAGCCAAAGACTGTAAAATGTATCACCTGCAGCCCATTTTGCAGCTGTGCATTATGTGTTTGATAAAGGCTTTAAATGAACTCCACTGGGCGTGAAAACTATGGAGCTGAGTTTGATCTGTATTGAGGAGTGAGATAGTAATATAGGCTTTTAAGCAGATTCTAGTGTTTATCAGTAACTCAACTATACTAAGCCGACTCTTAAATTGTGTTTCTGTTTTGACCTGTACTTACCTGTTTAGTTTTTTGGTAGGGGGAGTCATATGAACAAGTAACTAAAGCATTTGGAGATAAACTCATTAACTAGCTCTGAAGATAACTTATCAAATATTTTTATTTCTTTGAGGTATAATTTACACATAGGGAAATGCACAGATCTTACATGTACAGTTTATAATTTTTGACAAATGTATATGACTACATAGTCCCCTTTCCCAAACTCTTCTGGTTTCTCTCACCACAAATGAGTTTTGTCTGGAGAACAGGTAATAGTTTTTAAGTGGGGAAAAGAAGAATACAAATAAAGATGAAGTATAACATTTGCCCATTAAACACCGTAAGGTTTTGGGAAATTCCCCCAAAACCCAGCGTGTCATTAATTTAGCACAAAACTCAGGTTGACTTGAGTGCCATAGCTGACAACTATGAACTGTAACGGCTCACAGCAGTGACAGAACTGCTCTAACCTTAAAGCAATCACAATGGACCTGCAGTTGGGTCATTCCTGGGGATGCTGAGATGGCAGGAGCCCTCACTTTGTGATGTCCTTCTTTTTCACTGTGGTCAGGTCTCTCTGAATGTCTTTTTTGGAAAGCCTGGCCCCTGGTTTGAAGATTGTGAGCTGGATGGTGATAAGAACTCCATATTCCACGACATTGATGGCTCTGTGACAGGATACAAGGATGCTTATGTGGGAAGAATGGACAACTACCTGATCCGCCATCCAAGCTGTGTAAATGTTACTAAGTGGAATGCAGTGATCTGCAACGGGACCTATGCCCAGGTAGGCTTAGCAAATGTGTAATGCCCAGGTTCCTACCAGCTCCTGCCAGCACTCTTTCTGTGAGAAGTACTCTTTGGCTTTTCAGTGTGATTGACATTTTCCAAAGTATAATCTTTCTTTTCCCTTCCCTTCCCTTTCTAGTTCCTTTCTCTTCCCCTTCCCCTTTCCTCCCACTTCCGCTTCCCTCCGCCTTCCCTTCCCTTTCCCGTTTCCCCGCCCCCCATACCCACCCGTCCATCATTGCAACGACTTATATTACCGCCCCACCACACCCACCACATCCCAACCCCCCGCGCCCCCAACCCGTAAGT
>CAUYLG010035912.1:0-12856 GCA_963573385.1 Cacajao melanocephalus
TTTAATAAATGGTGTTGGGAAAACTGGCTAGCCATGTGCAGAAAGCAGAAACTGGACCCCTTCCTGACACCTTACACTAAAATTAACTCCAGATGGATTAAAGACTTCAACATAAGACCTAACACCATAAAAACCCTAGAAGAAAACCTAGGCAAAACCATTCAGGACACAGTCATAGGCAAGTACTTCATGACTAAAACATAAAAGCATTGGCAACAAAAGCCAAAATAGACAGATGAGATCTAATTAAATTCCAGAGCTTCTGTACAGCCAAAGAAACAATCATTAGAGTGAACTGGCAACTAACAGAATGGGAAAAAATTCTTGCAATCTACCCATCTGACAAAGGGCTAATATCCAGAATCTACAAAAAACTAAAACAGATTTACAAGAAAAAAACAAACCCATTCAAAAGTGGGTGAAGAACATTAACAGACACTTTTCAAAAGAAGACATACATATATGAGTCCAACAAACATATGAAAAAATGCTTATAATCACTGGTCTTTAGAGAAATGCAAATCAAAACCACATTGAGATACCATCTCACACCAGTTAGAATGGCAATCATTAAAAAATCTGGAGACAACAGATGCTGGAGAGGATGTGGAGAAATAGGAACACTTTTACACTGCTGGTGGGAGTGTAAATTCATTCACCCATTGTGGAAGACAATGTGGCGTTTCCTCAAGGACCTAGAAATAGAAATTCCATTTGACCCAGCAATCCCTTTACTGGGTATATATCCAAAGGATTATAAATCGTTCTATTAAAGACACATGCACATGTATGTTCATTGCGGCCCTGTTTACAATAACAAAGTCCTGGAACCAACCCAAATGCCCATCAATGATAGACTGGACAGGGAAATGTGGCACATATACACCATGGAATACTATGCAGCCATAAAAAGCGATGAGTTCATGTCCTTTGTAGGGACATGGATGAACCTGGAAACCATCATTCTCAGCAAACTCATGCAAGAACAGAAAATCAAACAGCACATGTTTTCACTCATAGGTGGGTGTTGAACAATGAGAACACATGGACACAGGGAGGGGAGCATCACACACTGAGGTCTGTTGTGGGGAACTAGGCGAGGGACAGCAGGGGGTAGGGAGTTAGGCAGGGATAACATAGGGAGAAATGCCAGATATAGGTGATGGGGATAGAGGCAGCAAACCACATTGCCATGTATGTACCTATGCAACAATCTTGCATGTTCTTCACATGTACCCCAGAACCTAAAGTGCAATAAAATATACATATATATTTAAAAAAAAGAACAACCATTAGTAATGCAACAACGATAAGAAAAAACCACATGGTTTCCTCCAGTTGTGATAATTATTTTCACAGCATATACTACTTAAGAAAACTCATAATGAAAAAAGTATTATGAATTCAGTATCAGTAACATTTTGAAATGAATTTACATTTACTAATTCTAAGTACATCTTCTTTCATGTAAAAAGAACACTCTGTATATAAGATTTATGATTGTATATATCTATGAAGCATGCTTCATAGACCAAGTCACTTTTCTGTATCTGTCCTCCCAAGCCAAGGATACCACTCTTCTCCCTGCACTGACAGTGCAGCAATTTTCGAGGTACAAGTCAGAGGGGGAGCAAGGCCTGCTTCTGGATCAAGATGCAGAAATTACAAGGAAATATTGATGAGTTGGCAAAAATGAGTCCAGAGATTGTCTAACAAATATATTGATCATTTTGCTTTAGTTTGGGTTGGGATTCTATCATTGACATCTGCTACACTGAGTCAGGCCAGAGAAAATCTGCTCAGAGCTACCCAATATTTGCAGGTTGTTATTGTCACCAGAAAGCAGTCACCTTTGATCATCATCTATATTTAAGCAGTTACTGTGGCACAGTGAATAAAAGAGCAGAGTCTAGAGCCAGACTTTCCAGGTACAAATCCCAGCTTAGCCATTTTCCACTATCCTTGTGACTTGAACAAGTTACTTTATCTGTGCCTGTTTATTCACCTGCAAAATGGTAATGAAATATATATCTTGTAGAGTTGTTGCAAGGATTAATTTAATATAAAAAGGATTAAATAGTGCTTGAATGAAGTAAGTTTGAAGAAATATTAGCCATTACTATTATTACCAAGGTCCATTTCTCTTACTGAGTAATTTACTATATTTGTACTTATTTTGAACATTTTTCATAGTGCTGCTTACAGAATCTTTGTAAAAGCCCTGCATTCTCAAATGTAGACTCACTTCAGGTAGGTATCAGGCTTCTTGTGGGTGAGATTACTTGGTTTTTATCATTCCTTGTTGTTTCTGTACCAGTTTTTGTATCTTTGTTTTAACCAACTAGACAAAGAAGGCAGAGTTCATAACTTAGGCTTCTTTTGCTGGATTTTGCAACATTTGTAACAGAGCCCCAATAGCTGGAAGATTCCCAGTAATAATAGGCTGACTAAATTATTGTTTCATTAATAAGCAGAATTTCAGAAAACTGCTTGTCCATGTTACTGGATTTTCCTTCCTGAACACTTGAAAACAGTTCACCACTAGGTACCAAACTACCCTGGTCATCTCCGCCTGCCCTTTCTCAGCTGCTGGATCACTAGGCTCTTTAGGATCATTACCAGGGCAGTGGGCTATAGAGGTCCACTTCTAGTGTCACTTGTTCTGTTTAACCAGCCAACTGATTTTTATACACTCTGTTTTGCAAAAGCCTCACATTCTCTTGTGAATCCCATTTCATCAATTACTCCATTAAAAAATCTTTAAACTCTCTCTTCTAACTGGCTCCTTCCTCTTTGCTTAAAATCTGCCTGCATCTCCTTCTCTTATAAACTCATCTTCACTTGACTTTTCTGCCTTTTCTATCTACCCTCCTATTTCCCTTCATTCCTTCATACTATGGAGTATGCTGAATACATAGCCTAGCCTATTGGTCCCTATTCCTTCCCTTCATCCCTGGGATCTGGCTTCTCCTCCAACCATTGTGGGGAAACTGTTCTTCTGAGGTCCCCTCAAAAACATCCTAATAAATGAATCCAACCACAGTTTTTCAGTACACACTTCACTGCAGCATCAGACACCCTTACCTGTTTGGCTCCCAAGGCACTGCACCAACTTGCTTCTCCTTTATAAATAAACCTTCTGGAATTGACTCTTTGCTAACTCTTTATCAAGGTCCTTTGTTCTCTATCATCAATGTGTCCATTTTCCAAGTCTTTCTGTTTCTTCCACTTCTCTCTTTCCCTCTTGGAAGTTTTATCAACTCCTATTACTTCAACTTTAGCCTTCCTGCTTATAATTTACCATTTTCCCTCTTTAGTTCTGGTCTCAAATATTCCTCCATGCAGAAGCCTTTCCTTCTGTCCTCCCAAGTTCTGGTCCCAAATTTCCAGCACAAGTGAAAATGTATTGCAGGTTAAGTATCCCTTATCCAAAATGCTTGGGACCAGAAGTGTTTCAGATTTCAGATATTTTTCTGGATGGGGGCATTTTGGGATTATTTGCAGTTAACCAGTCGAACATCTCTAAAATCTGAAAATCTGAAATCCAAAATGTTCCTATGAGCATTTCCTTTAAAGTATCACGACAGCACTCCAAAAGTTTTAGATTTTGCAGCATTTTAGATTTCAGATTTTCAGATTAGCAATTCTCAACTTGTGGATTCTCTATCGCAATTCAAAATCAATACATCAAAAACTGGATTCAGCATTCCTCTCCCAGTCCACTTCCTTTCTGACCTGCTTCTCTCTGAAAATGGCAATTTCAGGGGCCCGAAACATCATCATCATCTTTGGGCCTCACTTTCACTCAACCCCAAATTGAACACCATGTCCTTCTGACTCCTCCTTCATGATCTCTGTCTTTTAATAATAATTTTTGAATAGGTAACATATTTCTATAGTTGAAAAGTTAAAAATTATATGAAAAAGTAAACATTGAGAGGTCTCACTTCCAATCCCGTTCCCTTTGTTCCCAGCCACCCTCTAAGTAACTTTTTTTGTTTAATTCTTGTGAACTCTTCAGTGTTCCTTTATTTAAAAATAAGCATACATTGTCATTTCTTACTCCCTCTTTCTTACACAAAAAGAAGCATATTATAAACACCATATTGCATTGTGCATTCTCTTTTCCCTAAAGATGTATCCAAGAGCTCTTTCCCTAGAAGGACATAGATATAGGAGGATATAGATATTCTTTTTAAAACTGTATATATCCCACTGTGTGTATGTACTAGTTTCCTATTGATGGATATTTGCTTGCTTCCAGTCTTTTACTATCATGAACAAGGCTGCAAAGAATAATCTTGTCCATATGTTATCAGTGTGTACTTAGGAAAGATTCCCAGAAGTGGGTTTCTGGTTTAACAATAAATGTGTCTGTCTTTCTCAGACTCTTGAATCCTTACCTTCTCACCCATTCTCTCTGTCCAGCCTGGTTTTAGACCTCGATGACTGAGTTGGCTTCTATTCTATCACTGCTAGATTAACCTTACCAAAAGTGCACTTTGATATTATCATCCTGCTGGAAAATCTCTAATAGTGCTCCTTGCCTATCAAATACATGACAAATTCCTTAGCCTGTATTTAAAACCACACCATAGCCTGCCCAATGTACCCTTCTCCTTTTTAGGTTCGTCTTACCAGTCCTAGCCTTGACCACACAAGGCTGCTTACTGCTGCTCCACAGATGTTGCACTTTCCTTCCTCATGCCTTGGCCCACACCTTCCTCTTCATCAGAAATGCCCACCCCTTATTCCACCTACTCAAACCCTACTCCTTTTTTACAACCCTTGAATCTACCTCCCCCTCGAATCTATCATCTCAGCCAGAAATGATTTTACCCAACCTTCCCTAAACCCATTATTTAAATCAATTACATGGCATTTACCTTATAATGCCTTCCCTCATAGTTATGTCTCTAGGTAGTTTACCTTCCACACTAAGTTGTAAAATCTTTGAGGGCTTTTTTACGTTGCATTTCCCAAAGTGTTCACGGCATTTCACATATACAAGTTTTTCACTAAATACTCACTGAGTGACTGTTTATTGAGAGAAATCAGCATTTGGCTGCTGGAAAGGGCTCAGAGAGTGAAATGAGGAAAGTAGGGTTGATGACTATAAAACACGTATGGGTGCAGTGAAGCATGAATGCACACAGACACACACATCCGCCTACACAGGAGGCCAGCTCATATATTTTGTCCACTTTAAAGCAGTTAAGGATGAATGACAATACCACTAAGTGGAGCTGAGCAAGCACTTCATCTCTCTTGAAGATCTGCCATTTTTCAAAGCCTTACTTATTTTATTCCATGGACCAGACACTAAAAAAGCTTAAGTGAAGAATCTGAAATAAAAGCTTAAGTGAAGAAACCAAACTATGACTGAAATAAGAGGCACTGGGCTATTCTCAAAGAAAGCTTACAGTCATAACCTATTCTAAAAAAACTCTAGGCTGGTGTCTGAAAATCTGAGTTCAAGTCTAGGCTCCACTATACCACGTGGGTACTTCATCCTGACCAGCAGGCTGTTTTTCCCATCTAGGAAAAACAAAAAAACTCTTTCGAACAGGAAAACTTGTTTCTCCTCCAACTTATTGCCTCAACTTAGTTCTCTATTCATGCAGCAAGAAAAACTTTGAGTTAGGGAGAAAAGGATTTATCAACATCTTTTGTGATATAACCTGTTTACTTAACTTAATCTGGAGTCTAACTGGAAAAGCAAAACTCAAAGGCAGTTTGTGGCTCATTATGGAAGGGGTTAATTTTAGAAAATCTAGGCTAACCTCCTTCTAGACCTACCCTAGTCATCTTCAATGCAAGACAGATGAGGCAGCATCTGGCCCTGCTCTAGGCTCAGAGAATCTCCCATTCAAATGCCTTCCTCTCCAGTTCAAGTTAATCACCTCAAGTAGACTCCCAAGCAGTGTACTTGTCTCTACCAAACCAAGTTGCAATGACCTACCAGCTGCCAAATCCATGGGTCTCTCCTCAGCCTTTACCTTATTTGACCTTCCTCCACCATCTGAACTGCTGAAACCACACTGCACTTCTTTTCAAAACCCTTTATCCTCCCTTGGCTTCCATGACACGGCTCCTCCTGAGTCTTCTATTTCCGTTGCTGGCCCCTTTTTCCCTTCCTCATTCCTAAAGCTCTTGCTCTCCAGTCTTCAGTCCTCTGTTCTCTTCCCTTCTCTGTCACCCAGGCTGGAGTACAGTGGCGTGATCTGAGCTCAGGGCAACCTCCACCTCCCAGGGTTCAAGCAGTTCTCCTGCCTCAGCCTCCTGAGTAGCTAGGACTACAGGCATACACCACTACATTTGGCTAATTTTTGTATTTTTAGTAGAGACGGGGTTTCACCATGTTGACCAAGCTGGTTTCAAACTCTTGACCTCAAGTAATCCACCTGCCTCAGCCTCCCAAAGTGCTGGGATTACAGGCGTGAGCCACCACACCCAGCCTCTACACACTACTTCTGATCAATTTTAATTTTTTCAAAAGCTTTGCTTTCTGATATCTAGCCTCATTATGGCCCAAGAGTATTGCTTCCCTTATCCTGTAGCCTTCCAAATCACTTAAGCCCATAAAGCACTTAATTTGTATTACAAGTTAGGCCCCACTTCAGACTGAGGTCCCCGAGGTACCTGAACAAGCCCTAGGCCAGTGGCTCAGTTCTTAAGCAGTAATATGCTGATCCATATTGTGTACAAGGAACTGCACTAGATCAAATGAGACCAGTCCCTGCCCTGAGGGAGCTTCGATGTCAGAGGCAGAAGCATTTAAAGCATATATGAGCACATTACAATGAGTTCCACGGTAGAAATGTATGCAGTCCACACAGGGGGACATGTCTGGTCAAGGAACAGAGAGCCCTGAGCTGGCTATGTCCCTGGTTCCAGAAATGTGCTCTCGCCTCAGTGTATCACCCAATATTTATTCAGCCTCTACTACAAACTTTCTACCCTCATGGAACTTTCACTTGGGTTCCAGTTTTAGCAAAGAGATTCCTGACTTATTCCCTTATACTAGAGTCCCTTCCAGAAGTACCATTTCTCTAGGATGAGGGCCCTCCCTACCTTTCGCTAAACCAAACCTTCCAGGAACTTGAGTTCTACCTTTGGAATTCAAGTCCCATTATTGGGTCTGCCTCCCTGATGCTGAGTGTACATCTCTGCCTGTCCTTCCCCTACTGTCCTCTGGCTAGAACCCCTGATACTGTCTTTGCCCACTGTGCCCCAGTGTCTTCATCTATAAACTGAGGATAACAACAGTATCTCCCTCCAAGGAATATTGTGTGGACTAATGAGACTAGTTTGGCACATGCTAAATAATAACTGTCAGCATCATCGTCATCTTTGTTACTAAGATCCTTGCCACACTGTCTCCCTCATCCATGGACTTTCCTTCCTGATAATGTGTGAGGTAGGCGCAAGAAGGGGCCCTCCTAGTCATGCCCACCCTCACTGAGGTTGTGGGGGCTCAGTTCAGCCTTCAAAGGCTGTCCACCCAAACCCAGCTGGGGAAATCAAGTACCTCTCAACGTCAAGTAGCCATAGGCTAGGTTGGTCAGAGCTCGTGCACATTTCCAGTGATGGTCCCCAAAAATAATCCGAGAAAGGATGACACATCGAATCAGCTCCTTGTTTGCTTGAGTATTCTGTAGAGTACAGAAGTTATTATATTTTTAGAAAGGAGGAGACGTCTCTAGCCCATGGACTTGTCACTGGAACATAGGACTGAATTTACCTGTCATCCTTTTTCTCTTTTTTTACCTTCTCATCCTGTGTCCAATTCATCAGGTCTGGTTGGATCCACATTCCCCCTAAATCCTAAAACCAAGCTCTTCTCCTCATTTCTGCCATGAGCACCTAGTCCAGGCCACCTTCACCTTTTACCTGGCTGGCCACAGCAGTCCTTCCAACTGCTTCCTCTCTAGCCCCCACAGTCTACTTTCTACATAATACTTTCTAGCCAGAGCGACTTCTTTTAACCTTTTATCATAAAAAATTTATTAATATATAAATATAGACAGCATGAAGAATGAATTATGTAGCTTGATCAGTGATCTACTCCTGGCCAATCTTGTTTCATATCTAGACCTCTCATCCACCCATCCCTACCTTATACTGAAGCAAATCAGAAATTCTATTGTTGCCTCTATAAACATTTCATAAGTACTTCTAAAAGATATAGACTTAGAAAAATAACCATAAATCATTATCTCACCAAAATATTAACAATAATTCCTCAAAATCAAATATCTAATCACAGACATGTAATTTTTGAAATAGTTTGACGGTCCACACTGTGAGATCAGCCTCTTCAGTCTCTTTTCATCTACAGGTTACCTTTCCATTTCTAATTCATTTTCTTATAAATGATTTGAAAAAGCTGAGTCATTTGGTCTAGTATTTCCCACAGACACAAATTTTGATGACTACGTCCTCATAGTGTCTCATGATGTCCCTCCATTCTCTGTTCTACCTTTATATTAGCAGTTGGATTTAGAAGTGTGGTTATTTTCAGCTTTGAATTCTTTTTTTCACAAAATGACTTCATGGCTAATGGTATGGTCTTCCAGCAGAATACATCTACTATCTGGTTGTTGTTGTTTTTTTTACAGATTTTAGGGAAACTACATGGAAAATTAATGAAAGATTATAAAATGCTAATATACTAATCCTATGACTCCTTCTTCATACGTTATCTGGAATAATTCTATAAGGAGACTTTCTCCTCCTCTATAGTACAGTTCATATTGGAAAGGCAGGATACATGGTTTATCCTTGCACTTTCTTTACTAGCTTTCAGAAGATGATTTGTTCACTAGCATCCTCTAATTGTGACCAAATAGCTTATTTATTATTATTATTAGAAACTTACGGACTTTTAAACATATTTTATGTGCCAGTATAATCTTAAAATGTAAATTAGGTCATGACTTTCCTGTTCAAAATCCTTCAACAGTTTCCCGCTTTTTGTTCTTAACACAATTCAAAGTCCTTACTATGGCCTCCAAGGCTCTGCATAATCTGATCCAACCCCAATCACCTCTGAACTTCATTTTCTACCACTGTCTCCTCCTACTTCGTCTGTTAGAACTACACTGACCGACCAGTGGTGGTTCCCTAACATCGTCAACTAACTTCCAATGCAGGGCTGTGCATGTGCTGTTCCCTCCACTTGGTATACTCTTCCATGTCATTCACTTTTTCATTTCATTTTCACTTTTCTTATCAACAGGACTTTTTTGGCCACCTTACCTAAAATAGACTCCACTTTATCACTCAATATGCCATTACCTATTTTATTTTTTCTTCATGGCACATACTTCTATCTGATACTGTATTAGCTATTATTTTTGTTTGTCTATTATCTCCCCAAATAGAATATAAGTCCCTTGAAGACAGAAGTTTATTCCTCATGTTCACTGTTATCTGTCCAGTGCACACAGGTGTAACCTGCCGAATAATCATCTATTAGCAAGGATAAAGATGGAGTTGGGGAAATAGTCCCCCTAGCCCTATAGAACTGACATGTAGAGCTCTCTAAGAAATCACAGAACTGCATCTTCAAGTAATATATTTCAGTGACTTTACAAACACAGTCATTATTGGCTGCACCAGTCAATATGGTCAGGCATTTTTTTCTTGGTAAAGTGAAAACAGCACTTCAAAGAATCGAAAACCTAAAGTTTCAGCCGTAGTTCTAACGTTTGTTTACCGATTGTGTTGCTTTGGGGAAGGTCACGTTGATCTCAGCTTCCTTTTCTAAGGGTTGGAAACCTGTATTATCTACCTCATGGAGTTATCATAAGGAAAAAAATGATTCAGTGTTGTTAAGTGCAATCTAAATGTAACCCATTTGAAGAGTAATGTACAGGCAATTAAAGTAACCCATTTAAAGAGTAATGTAAGATACAGCAGTACCGTATGTGATTCCAAGGAATACACTCCTTCCTGATTCCTATCTTCTACCCAGCTTCATGTTTTATCTGCCCCCTGCTCAAATATACAGAAGCAAGCAATGGTAGAAGGACACTTCCCCTGATGCTTCCAAAACATCCATTTAGTCAGCATTTTTGAAAGTTCACCAGGGACTGACCAAAGCAAATACTAAGATCTCTTTTGAGGAAGAAGAATCACACCATCAAAAAATCACTAGAATGAGAGACCAACACTTTAACTCTGGACATTGTATATTTATCCTTGAGCTCCTTGACTTGGAGAAATGGGGACAACCAATATGGGCTCCAGATGTCACCCCAGCACTACTGCTGCTGATGTGGTATCCTCTACCCTTCAGGGATAGGAGTACTGGGTTGGGTTAGATTTAAAAAAAAAAGCTTTATTGAGATATAATTGATATACAAAGAACTACACATATTCATATTCATTGTATACAATTTGATGAATTTGGGATTTGAGCTAGATTTCTCTCCTAAGATCTAAATCTTTGTCAATATCCACTCTGGCCAAGGAGTTTTTAAGACTTAAAAACCCCCACTTACACTACATGGCAGATGGTACTTGTCTGTTTTTAGAAATGATCCTTCTAGCCTGGATTTGTGAATCACTAATGAGTCCAGGCCAGGATGATTATCCTTTGCAAGGTCTTTGGATCATTTACAGAGATAAATTTACAAGTGTCTATCTAGAGAGATACCTCAGAGGCAAATGATAGAAAATAAAACCTCTCTAGATTACTTTTTTCCCTTGACTAGGAAGAGCCAGGAAGTCAAGGTACAAACTCTTCTGTTGATAAATCATGCTCTGGAAGCAGGCTGGTACCTGTGTTCTAATAATGAGAGTCAATGTCTTGCTGTCTCAGGTTCCTGGATCTTGAATACTCATGGTTACACACCTGCTCTGAGATCTTTGACTCAAGTCTTTGACTTGCTCTTAGAAATGCATACTTGCACTCTTTGACCTCTGCTGCTACCTTCTGTTTCTGGCCCTTTGTTTTGTTTATGATTTCACTGGAACCAAAAGCATCTGACCCATATCCTCTCCAGGCCTGAGCTTAGACCTGCCTGGCTACCCTATTTTCAACCACCTGCCTTACTATCCTAGCCTTTTTGATACCTAAAAGATAGCATCCTGAAACTTTCCAGGATATATATATTTTTAATTTTAAGTTAAAGGTAACAGCAACAAAAATAAGTTTTAGGTTTTTTAAATTTTTATTTTATTTTTTTAGAGACAAAGTTTCATTCTGTCACCCAGGCTGGAATGCAGTGGTACAATCACAGCTCACTATGGCCTCAATTTCCTGGACACAAGCTATCCTCCTGTCTCAGCTTCCCAAGTAGCTTGGCACCACAGGCTCCCTCCACCATGCCCGGCTGATTTTTAATATTTTGTAGAGATAGGGTCTCACTATGTTACTCAGGCTGGCCTCAAGAGATTCTCCCACCTTACTTTCCCACGGTGTTGGGATTACAGGTATGAGCCACTGCACCCAGCCTAATTTTTAGTTTAAAGCTAGGAACACAAATGCCCCAAGGAGGAACAGACAATGAACCATGCATGGAACCAGAAAATGGGCTGCCTACCTAAATATGCTCTGCTTTGTTTACTCCTACTCACAAATAAATATGACACCTTCCTCTGTTTCATATGCTTCAATCCGTATCTAAGGCAAAGCTTTGCTAATCATGAACATACTTTTAAATGGAAACAAAATTTTAGGGAGTTTTTTGTTTTACCATTTTTTCCTTAATCAGCTGAGCTATTCTCTTCTGGGATTGAGCTAATTTCTCTTTGGGATGAGACATACAGTCTATGGCCTCCTCCTCCTCTTTAGCTTTAGTTTCCTCTTCACTCTCTTCAGACCCACCAGTGGGACACAACTCATCCGTTTGCTGATGAGCTGGGATCTCGGTTTGCTGTGACCTGTAGGTATGAGAGAGGCAGAGATTCAGGGTTTAACCTTTGCCATCTCAAACAAGGTAAAATTGAAGGGCATAGCTCTCCCAGCTGGGGGATAGGGACATGCCTTCTAACATAAACTTGAAAGAATAAAGCCAGGCGGTAAACTCATGTCATCCTCAAAGCCTAGCATTAAGACAGCAATGTCGTGGTTCAAAATAAGCTGATTTATAAAGCTGCAGCTCTGCTGCTTACTAACCACATGATCCTAACCAAGTTATTAATTTACCTCTCTGTAAAATGAGAATATGAATGCCTACTTGATGAGGGTATGGGATTAAATGAGATAATACTCTTAAATCACTTAGCACAGTGTGTGGCATTTATTATGTGTTCCTTTAAT
Organism: Cacajao melanocephalus; assembly: GCA_963573385.1. Taxonomy (NCBI): domain Eukaryota; kingdom Metazoa; phylum Chordata; class Mammalia; order Primates; family Pitheciidae; genus Cacajao; species Cacajao melanocephalus. The sequence goes on from CAUYLG010035912.1 coordinate 12,272, forward strand.
GTTACCTATTAGTATTAATTATCATTAGCTCCATGATAGGGCTTATTCATCTACAAATAAGGGTGTTGGGTTGGAGGATCCCTAAGAACATCTGTGTTCTAAAATTCTGATCCAAACAAGGGAAGAAAGTGGATGTAATGAAATAAAGGAAAAGAAACCAGACAGCGCTTCTCGGTGTGGAGTATACGGGATGGAGTGCCCTTTGAGTCCGGCTTGGCTGGTCCCATCCCCACAAGGAGAACAGCAATTGGAAGCGCTGAGGACTGAGAGTTTCGCAGCAAGCACAGCCGAACCAGGAAGGTCCAGCTCTGCGGTGAAGGGGTGTCCGCCAAAGGAAAACTAAGAAACAGAAAAAACTTCATCACCGGGCGGAGAGATCCAAGATGGCCGATTAACAACAGCTCAGGATTGTAGCTCCCAGTGAAAGCGCAGAGAGCGAGTGGACGCCGCAATTTCAGACGAATTTCTGTGGCCCACAAACTGGGAGATTCCCAGCGGAGGAGCCACATGTGTCCCCGGCGTGACTCTTTTGGCCGGCGCAGCTGTTTTGCCGGCACCCCAGCGCAGCGCAGCGCTTCTCAGTGC